>BEXV01000905.1:128074-143438 GCA_003118195.1 Hemicentrotus pulcherrimus
GGGGGGGGGGGGGGTCGGGGTGATGTGTGTGTGTATTAGACCATGGACCTACTACTAACTCATGCGCTGTATATACACACAAATGAGTACTCACACTAAGGCATGATGGTTTGGTCGAAACTTTTCAGCCATTTCTCATCATATTTCGAATATGAGGGTTATAATACTGAAGAGCAATCCTTAACAGAAGACATTTCTTGTATGAAAGTCTGCGAAAGTGACATACAAAGAATGAGAAAGAAAATGACTTTTACTCAAATATTTATTTTATATAAAGTTGATATGATTATTGGGCCAAATGTCATCGAGAAGGCTATACTAATTTTGATCGGAGCTAAATCGCACTTGATGTTGTAAATGGCGATATGTGAGCAGGAGAACAAGACCCATGTATATACACAAGCCGTGTCTGAAAGAATATCTATTAGACGACTATACATTTACTTCTTTTCCTGTTTTTTGTGTTTTTGTTCGAAATGTATACCAGTGAAGAAAATGCGCTTCTGAATCATACTTATTTTCAATTTCAATTTCAATTTTCTCGAAAATACACTTTCTGGATTAGTCATCTCTTTTTTTCTTTTTTTTTTTTGGTTCATCATTAGGGACTAACTTGGACCAATATTTTTGGGATACGGGAGACATCCGTAATTTTTATATGTGCAATGTGAGATTGCGTGAGAAAATTCAACGTTATGATTGTGGTTCTTCATTAAAATGAGCTTCCTTCATTTCAGAGACTTTGCTCTATTTTTTAGATTTTCTTTTCTCATCATTTTACTATGTCCATGCTCATTGGCACTTTAAAGAAGAAAGTCCTGTCCCGACCAAGTTGAATTAAGGAGAAATAAAAAAACGAAGAAACGGATAAAAATAAAACATTCCCAATTGAAATTCGGTAATATGAAAATTGGAAACTTGGTCTCATTTTATCATAGTCTCTTATTACCCCGAACTCTTCTACAAATTGAAAGTGCATCCCGATGGGAACACTATTACTGTACTTGTATTATTCTACTTATGTTTGTTATTACGTATAAATAATAATGATATTGATATGATATTTGAAATGACACAATAATGGGATTTTTCCATCTATGGAAAGGACATGTAAAATTCAACAAAAGGGCGTAGTACACCTCACACAACCGCGGTAGTAGAATTAAATGACAAGAGTGTATATTTTGCAGTTAATTTACAAATAAAATGGTCTTTCTTTTGCCCGTTTTTTTTACTTTGCTTGCTTTAACCTCCTCCTCCTCCTCCTTCTCTTATTCTTCCTCTCCTTCTTATTATTCTCCTCATTCTCCATCGTCTTATCCTCCTCCTCCTCCTCAGCTGCGTCCTCTTCTTCTTCTTCTTCTCCCTTTTTCTTAAAAAAAACATGTGTTTTAGTGTTTCCCGTCCCCTACATGATTGTATCCGAATGACAAAAGGAAATATAATTTGTTAATACTAACGATAATCACATTAGATATTTCTTTTTGACGAAGAAACTAGGCTGCAGATTCCGGTGCTCACAGCAATCAATAAATTCCTTAATACCAGTACACTTTAAACCCTAGAATGGCAAATGTAGATCAATATCTTGCCAAATGGGTACTGGTAGGAAGGCTTTCATTGATTGAAGTGAGCATCGGAATGGGTAGCCTAGTTAGAGCGAGGTCGATATGTTTGCTATAGGAAATAGGGAAATAATTCGTTTTCGAAAAAAGGTAGGGTATAATAGCTATCCCATATTACCCTAATCCGCTTACTTGACTGCTAAAAATCTTGTTTGTTTTCTTTCAGAGGTTTCATATCCTTCAAATCATAATTATCCCGATAGCCTCTTATTTATCGTACGCAAGGGAGCCAAGTTGAGACAGAAAATAGCCTTTATCTTTTAAAATACATTACAGTTTGGAGGCGCTGGGCTAGGGTGCAGTTAAAACCGTAAAAGCTTTTGAATTTGTAACGGCTATCGAGGCCCTGTTTGAAGAGAGGAGCAAACTTCGTCCAAATTTCGGCTTCGCGTATCTCCCTTATTGCGGCTTCAAAGCTCATGAAAATTTCACAGCACATACAAAATGAAAATATTATTCTTTAATAATTTTCATTCAAAAATGTTTATAGGTATTTTTTTAAATATAGGCATTTGTCTGTTTCAGAGGTCGGTGAATACGGGGTCGCTTGCGTACGAAAAAAATAAGAAGCGTCCGGTATAGTGCGAAGAGTCATAACAGACATGACCACTCCAATGACAAATAAATAAATCCATATTTACGCATGTCATGTGCAGAATTAAAAATGAAGTAATGCATGTTATTCAATCTCTCTCTTCTCTCCCTCTCTCTGTAGAGTATGTATATGTCATTTATACAGGGTGGCCCAAAAACCGGACAAACATGCAGAGCGATTTTACTGGTACCGATAGACGAGAAAACATTTTTGAAGAAAAATGATACCCAAATTGCCCGAAATTGGTTGAATTCATCTTCTAGAAGCATTTATGTGAACAAATGTTGAAGACATCCACTGTCAGTTTCTGGACAAATTTAAACCCCGTCCTTGAGTCACAAAATGCTCCCTAAAAATAAAAAAAAAACAAACAAAACAAATTGGCAATCTTAGTATTATTTTTCATGTGAAAATATGCTTCTTCTGCTCCTTCGTCGTGTAAAAGTGTGATGGGGGAAAAAGAAATCTGGTTGCATAAAACGTAATACAAGGATTTGTTTCTTCACTTTATTTTTTCCTTTACTTTTTTGGGGGGAAATACATTCTTTTATATCCCGGTTATATTTGTTTAGATCAAATGATCGTAAACCTCCTTTTTCTGAAGCAGTCCCATAAGGACATAACTCATATTGGATTGTGTGTGTGTTATAATATTCTAGGCTCTAATCAAAATTAATATGATCAATGTTCCAGATCAACGAGAAAAAAATTAAACTGAAGAGAAAAAAAAGTAAAACTGATTAAAAAAATAAAAAAATAAATAGTTCTTCTATCTACCATCAAATATATCAATTATATAGATTGTTGGTATGATTGTTATAAGGAAATGGTTACAACGAGTGTTTAACATTTTTGTAAATGTTTTGAAAAAGCGAATGAATCAACAAACAGTTATTACACCTACGCGATGTCCTTTGCAAACATTTCGAGGAAATCGAAAGATTTGTATAATTATATTGGCCACCCACTTGATCATTCAAGGATTGATATAGGTTGCGTTTATCGACTAAATTTTTGGCTAGAATCAGGTTTCTCAAACGTCTTTCAGGCAAATTTAGAAGTTGATAAACACCAAGCCTTGTTTAAAGGGCTTTAGATATGGGCATATCTAAAGACGCAAAAAGGTGCGTTTTGAATGTGACATACAGCCAGAATCACGTTTCTGAGAGATAGATAAACGCAAAGCTGTTTTGAACCCCACATACAAATCGGACCTCCCAAATTGCGATTGATCCAAATCAATAGATATTGCAAGTCCTTTAAACAATCGCAAGTTTGCAGTCCCCTATCTCTTAGGTACATAGTTGAGAATGATATCAACTCTTTATAAGACGAGGCAATGATGTCTGCAATGGTATTAATAATCATGAATATGATCTCATCTGAGTAAAATATGTGTCAGAAAGGAAATTTTCTTCATAAGAAAAAGCATACATAAATCACACTGTATAATACTTCGAAAAAGAGGGTCCTATATAAAATGAAATGTTACAAAACACTCAGGCCAAACCACCAAAGAAAAAATACAATACAGTGCGAAGAAATTTCATGTCATTTTTTCCCCTTTTTTAAGTAATGATTTATCTATCTTTAATTCATGTATGTTAAGGGTCTGCAAATAATCTATTTACTACACAGGTGACCATTCACAATAACTTCGTGTCATTTTATACTGCCCTTGCAATATAACAAACTCTAAATTTTATGCGATACCATTTCACATATAATTGAAACACCCGTCTTTATCCAGATATATAATCATATCATAAATATATAAAAGGATGTTAACTTACCTTTTCGGCTGATATTCATTTATGGTGTACTATGTATGAACTGTTTCTTCAGTACCATATACTTATATACACATATCATCCGAAGAGAACCACACTTAAGGATTTTCTTCAATGGGGACTTTTAGATTCGCACGAAGACTATTGGGATTGCTATGGTCGACGTCCTTTTAATACACTGCCTTGAATGGACGTCTCACGTATCAGTCCACGCAAATCTAAAAGTCCCTAATATGCAACAGTAAACCACCGACGTTTACCGTGACATGTATGAACGAGCCTTTAGAAGTGTCTACGCTCTATCGGATCAGAGAAGACTATTGTCGATCTTCTTTAAAACATGTAAGTAAATAAACCCAATGTTTTTTCATAGAAAAGAAGAGATCAATCATTGGTACAAGAAATCGCTGATGTGACGTAAGGACATCTCCATCACCCCTATTGCTTTTCTAAGTTATTCTTGAAATTCATAATGAGAACCCTCCGGAAATTAGTGAGTGGAATACAGATTGATGAACATCTTTAGGGCGTTTACATTGTGCATATAAAACCTATGGAACTTGTTTTTGATAAATTTAGAATCTTAAAAACAATAGTGCATGGATATAGGCATGCATTGACCAAGGGTATGGACATCAACACTACACATGAGCTGCCGGAGCTAAAGGTTAGCAATAAGAAATGACGAAACTGGGACCAGGAACATGCTAGAGATCTGGATGCCTCATCATCTTCTATGACCACTTGCCTGTTTTCTGTATGCCTGGCTTCACGCCTTCCTCTTCCGCCGCCCGTGGTTTCAGGGGGTATTTTCAGGTATCAGTGATACATAAAAGTATTAATTGAAATTACGAACTTTGAAACCATCTCGTGTTACTGGCATAAATGTTTCCCAATCTTCGTCCCAAGATCAAGTCCAGGATAAGAAATACAGAGATAGAAAGAAAGAAAGGGGCAAAGAAAGAGAGAGAGAGAGGGAGATAAAGAGATGGGAGAGAGACAACGAGGAAACATGAGGGGAGAGAGAGAAAGAAAGAGGAGAATACAGGGGCGGGAGACATTCAGAGAGGAACAGAGCGAGAGAGAGAGGCGAGAGAAAAAGTGAGATCGACATAGGAAGGAGAACTGTTAAAGTGGTAGAGTAAGAGGCAGATGGTGATATGCTTCTATCTTGTTAAAAACAAAAAAAATGACATTTGGAATTTCCGCTTTGGCCGTTGTTTAGAAATAAAACGCATAAACTAATATACAATTGTACTCCTATAATGATATCCGTATCCATAAATAAGTACAGCGTTATACTCAGAAAGAAGTAAAAATAATGACGTAAATTTTCCGTGGAAGGACAGTCTACCAGGCATGTTCCGAACTAGACCATGATATAAAGAGCATAGCTTTGTTGCAAAAATTAGTTTATTCAAAATCCACAATGTTTCTCTTCGTTGGTAAGGGTTTCTTCATAATTTCAATCTGTGTAAAATCTGGATATGTGTTGGGGTCTCCCAAAACGAATTCTGATAAGGCTGTGGTTCTTTTTTTTTTACCCTTACTGATTTTTTGCTAACATCATGATTGTATGTTGCATCTTAAGGAGACATTTTTTATTGTGCCATGCTACGCAAACATGAATGTAAATTGATACAGCATGTTTATGAGTAGTTTTCCGTCTATGAGGGCAACCTTAGAATTCAAAATATTGTAGAGAAATGTTCTCTTTCTTCATGATCGTTTTTAGTCTGGCAGTAATATGCTACATTTTTAGCGTCGACTGAATTCATCGAGGTGGGAACGCATACAGTTGAAGGATCCGAATACGATATACTGAATACGATGTTATATCGTTCAATCTACTGTGGGGCAATTAGTCCCATTTTCCCCAGACAGTTGCTGAGCGAGATTGATTGAAATTCGTTTCGCACTCCTTGAAGTTTGAACTTTGCCATAGGTTCATCCTGTTACTAATCATGACGTTAGTTGACTGGAGCATGTAATCTGAATGCACCATTTATTTGTTCCCATTCTTTGACAAAACATGACTGATGATAATAGCGATTTGTTATGGTCACTCGAGCGCATTGTCCTTCAAATGGTCTTTCATATCGTTTCGTGAAACTAAACCTTCTCTTCCGCGCCCGACCATAAAGTCTTCTGCGTATGCTGTAGGTTACTATTCTTTATACAAAAACAACATCAACAGCAATCGAATTTCGTCGTCAGCCGGCTATAACGGCCTATAGTGACGGTTATAAGCTGACTTTCTTCGAGCAATTAAATTGATTAGATTCATAAACTCTCACAACCTTTGGTCTAGGGAAGTCATTATTCTACTATTCAAGTTTTTCGTTGGTTCGACTAAAGGTCAAGTGTCAGTCAAGTGAAGAGTCCAACTCTCACATCCGTTCAGATTATACATACTCCGTGGTTGTTTGGGAGCTAATGTCCTGTTTTTATCTTGTTCTTACGTTTGCAGTTATCATGATTCTGTGCGTCGATCGCACCAAGCAAGTAATGGCATTCCCTACAACTTCTACTACTACACCCGCTGCCACTTTACTCAGCCTGCAACAACTCCAAAACATTTCCTCACGGCTTGTAAGCGATTCAAGAAATATATGCCAAAGATTTGTAAGTATTAAAATCTCTTGTTAAGTCGTAAAATTAATTTTATGTTTTTCTTGTTGTTGTTTTTTCTCCGTTGCGTCGAAAATTACAATCAGTCTTATTTTTTGTTTTTGGAATATATATTGTTGTTTTGTTGTTTGTAATGTCGTACATGTATGTATGTTTGCATGCATGTGTATTATTTCCATCATATCAAATCAAATAGTGGTCAAAGAATTCACGCGTCTCTTTTGATATACTAATATGAAAATCAGGCAAGCAACAGTATTACTATGCTTTAGGCCCTATTCTTTTTACATTTTCCCCCTTTAAAAAAAATATCTAAAGGGACATATTCTGTCAATGTGTATCGTATTCATACCCGTGAACCGTTGCAGTAAAATGGCTCGAATTTGATTATTGATTCGTTTATTCGTCACATATACGATAGTGAGCAAATGTAACGGGAAGTCGAACAGATCTGAGGTGATTTTAAAACAAATTTATATGATAAGTATATCAAACGCTTAAGGAATTTAAGAACATTATAAATTAAGCACACAACATTATGTTTGCTAACGCTTACGTGAAGTGAAATAAAACCACCCTTCTTTGGATTCAGGTGTACAGCTAAGTGAATACACATAGGACTCTTGAAGCTCGCAGTCGCATGTTCCGCATATCTGAACGAGTCCTCACCATTCATTAGCAGTAACCGGCACATGTGGGTGCGCGTGTGCGTGTGTATTTTTTATTATGGTTTTCTTCTTCTGCGGTTCACACGCAGGGTATCAAATGAGACGCAGTCATTATTCATAAAGGAGGCTTGGCCAATAAGGTCCAACTATTACCAAAGCACTGAAAATTATCTGCATCCTGATTGGTTGAAAGTTGTGTTTGATCTTGATTGGCCGCGTAGAAACAGGGTCGTGAAGGACTAGTTGGTCAACCCACCTCCACAAATCAAATACCAGATTCTGATTGGTTAAAGTCAAATTGTGTTGATATCTAGGATTTTCATTGAACAGCATGATTTTATGCCATTATGGGTCTTTTTTGGACTAAATGGTCGTGCAAAACCAAGATACATGTAAAGGTTTAATACTTGACAAAAGGTAATGATTTATGAAATATCACAAATTTGGTGTGCTTTTCTAACAGGAAAGGGACAGATTAGAAGGGCTCGTGTCCAGAGGTCAACGTTGCCAAGATCCAGTCAGAACAGTGACTCCACTTTCACCCTTTACACTGCTAGTTATGTCGGTAAGTTTTGAATGCCGTTCTTGAAATATGTTGAATAAATTTAAACGTGATAGTTTGTTGTTCATAAATTGGTAAAGGAAATGATTTCTTGGTTACATGATAAATTATTATGGACAGGAATATTGAATATAATACAATGATTCCTATGTACTTCTTAGATTTTAACGTAGTTTAGTGTATTGGAAGCCTTCGTAACTTAACGTAGCCATCCGTATAGCCATCCGCGATTATACTTTAACCTAGTTGAACTAGCAAAGCAGCAGCAGCAGAAGACGAAGAAGGAGAAGAAGAAGAAGAAGAAGAAGAAGAAGAAGAAGAAGAAGAAGAAGAAGAAGAAGAAGTAGAAAAAGTAGAAGAAGAAGAAGAAGAAAAGGAAGAAGAAGAAGAAGAAGAAGAAAAATAAGAAGAAGAAGAAGAAGGAGAAGGAATGATGGTAATGATGATGAAAAAGGGAGAGCTTTGAATCTCAAACTGCAGTTTTGCACCACTCAATCCTTTTTATTTTCTTTCGCTTTTGATTTGTAGAAACAATCTATTTTAGAAACACTGAAGGTGAATTTGCTGAGGTTTATGGAACCGCTGCATGACATGACGGTGAGAGAGACGAGCTGGCCAGGCCTTCATATATTTTACATGCCTTACAACGGGCAAAGAGGGTTTGAAGACCTCGAAAACGATGTCACAGTACTTTTAAACGACGTGAAAGCAAGAGTAAGTTCATTTGTCTTAGCTGTACAGGAAATTCTAAGGAGGACTTGGGTTATTTTGTGTCCAATACAATTCACGTGACGATTCCTTGCAACGTATCCTGTATTAAAACGTGTGACGTGTATCCATGTATTTCATCCCCAAACGAAACTTTCTAGATACCAGTGAGCACCCCCACGAACTCAAAACAATGTAGAGGGCATTCTGTTTGTCACAGCAACTTAAGACAATATTTTGAGTTAATTGGTTTGATTTCGATTGGATGTGTTTTCATTTGAAGAGTTACAGTATCTTCTTCTGACATGTCTGAATGAAGGATAAATGGAATAGCCATGTTGCAGACAAAAATACGGGACCGAGTCACCCCGAATCCCATGCCTATGGTGCATAAAATAATGATAAGGAATTACATTTGGGGAATGGATTGAAAGCAAAACAGCCATTTTATGCATTTACAAAATAAGAGTGTCTTGTTCGTCCATTTTCTCCAGATAAGACTGATAGGGCCATCGACTGTGCCAGTCATTCCCCGGACCATCATCAGCGAGGTCACCTACAACCCTGCAAGTACTGCGGCAGTGGACACCGACAGAGCCAACCACCTACTGTTAAGAACTCTTGTGACATTTTCGCGCCAAGTACGCTCGCTGACTATAACGTATGTGCGTAAGGAATTTGAAGGACCATCGTGACACATCGGATAGCGTACAGAATCGGTTGAGAGGGAGGATGGGAGCGGTACATGGACTGGACTCCTGGTTATTTATTATGTCCGTGCTGGACACCATAAAAGCCATGCGTACAATAGCAATAATTCCTTATTTATTTGAAGTGTGTATTTGAAAATTTCGACGGAGAAGCTGGTATTCGCACGTTTGTGTCTATGTCAAAATGAATATGAGTATCCGGAGATTTTGTGTAATCTCAAAAAGTTTATGACTTTTGTGACGAGTCTATGACTTTTATTGTGACGCTTTTACGACGTTCGTGTCGGAAGGGATTTATTCAGACGTTCTTGTAGTTTGTATGCAGATTGTCAGTTCCCACGACTGTTTTCATCCTGTAATATGAGCAGAAACCGATTGTGTCGGTTGTTTCACGTTACATCATCCTTTACATAATGCAGAAAGAACATTTATTGATGGTAATGTCATACCTAATATGTCAGATTTATATAGTGATACACTGATAACGACTGAATCACTTCTTCAGTTTTAGAACGAAGTATATATAGAGAACTACAAAATGAGTCTCATAAAATATCGGAAGAGCAGTGAAGTCTGCTTTCGATTAGTAAGGTTCCTCTCTAGATCATATGGGTAATATTACCATTCATTAATGGGGGAGAGGGGATGTGGTCTGAAAGCGGTCACAGCAGAATTATAAAAAGGGAATTTTCAAAATATTTGTTTTTCTTCATAAAGGGTCTTCTGATCGATTATCTTTAAACCAAAATTCTTTGGAGTTTCCTAAGACAACTTCGAGAAGTGATACTTTGTTATAAGTATCCATATAATTNAATAAAGCAGACTAATGTAACAACCATGTTACATTAGTCTGCCTTATTCAATATATATTTTGCTCTGCCCATAAGCATTGAGCACTGTACGGAGGAATAGACTAAATCTAAGTATATATAAAATAATAATAATATATATTACTAAATAGTTGTATTTATAGTCAACATTTTGGCTATCTACAGTGGTTAATCACTTTCTATATATAGAGAACAGATAAGTTATTCGGTAGGATCTTCAAAGATATGTCATGCAACGTGCAGTAATAATTTTTGAAGAACCTAACAAAGCATTTGAAGTTCGATGAGATGAACAAAAAAGTATTCGCGGTTACGATATGCAAAGGATATCCCAATACCAATTCTAGCATTATCAGATTATGATCTTGTATTTGTACTCGGGTAAATAGCAAAACTATAAAAACAGGATTTATATGAAGGTTGACCTGTCTATTTTTAGATAATACAGAGATGCTTTATTTTGCATTGTCTTAAATAATTATGAATACTATTTATCACGGTATTATAGCAACAAAAGTCATATGCACCAATCTTATTTTTCCCCTGAATGGTAAACGCCTAAGCATATGTTCTAGGATAATAAGATCGCTTATTAAGACAATTATCCTATGAGACACAGAGAATGAGAGAGAGAGAGAGAGAGGGGGGAACAATAATTGAGGTATTCGGTTAGTAATTCATTAACCATTTTCTTTGATGATATTATCTTATTTCGTACAGTTCGATTCAACCGCAAGTGATTGAAAACGCCCTGTGTTTTCTTTTAACCCCGAGTTTTTTTAGTATGTAAATGATCTTAGACATTTCCATATAAAACTGCAGAAATGTTCTGATTTTGTATTTATTACGCCTGAAATTGATGATCGTTTAAACTGTTTTTCCCCTTCTTTTTAGCCTCATCTTTTATAATGTTGACCGATCTTTAAGAAATGTTTACATATACGCATATCCAAAGTCATCAATTTTCTTCTTCTTCTTTTTAAAAATCTTAGGTCAGTCAAATATTTGTGTTGGATCATTTAAAATGTGTGTTTTATGATAGGTGATTTATTTAATCTGTATCGTGTTTTATTCCTACTTTGGTCATGTCAATTGAAAGCCTTGCTGAAATTATTAATGCTGCCTTACTCTTGCCGTTTTACTTCATTGTCATGACAGGAAGGGTGAATTGAATACTGGGTACGGCAATGTAGCTTTCTGCACATTCTGCTTTATGTTTTAATTTCAAATGCAGAGTTTGATCAATTTAGTATAGACATTTCGTCGTTACAATCATAGTATTCATTAAAACGCAATTAATACACTAGTATACAAATTGTTGGAATGGATTACTCTACCAACTATGCGATGCCGACTAATTTATATGTTTTGGAAGTCAATATCGTCATACCTAGGACAGGAATTTCTTTGTGATAGGTAAAACAATCGAATCGTGATTTTATTTTGATCAGTAATTCCAGCTTCTCGGATTTAAAAAATATAATGTATTGAGTACAAACACCTTTCAAATAGCATCGATAGGCTGAAAGCATAAAATAAGCTCATCTGTATATCTCCTCCAGTTAGTCAGTGAAAAGTAAATCGTTACTTCTCTTTCTTCTTCATATTTAACGTTACACAATTGAAAGTGCGTCTTGTGTTGCGCATTACAGTCGTGCTTGCAAATTATCTTAGTTCAATTTAATTTTTGAATTCTTGGTTACAAGTATCATAAAATAAAGTGCATAAAAATGCAAATGATGAAATAATCTTAAAAACTTAGTATTTAACTTACATAAATGCACTCAGAGAATAATTGAAAAAGAATTAACGGGTTTTCAAAACACAAATCTCCATTGAGACCGGGCATGGTGGCTCAGTGGTTAGAGCGCCCGACTCATGAACAGGAGGTCGTGGGTTCGAACAATGAAGAGACACCAAACTCGGGGGATCTAAATAATAATTTTAAATAAATTTTCTAAGAAGGTGTATGGTGAACTTCAAATTTATATTCAAATAAGTCAATTGAAACTGATCTCAAAAGAGTATACATTTATGTTATCACTGTGTGCTTGACTTATTGGCCAAAGGGTATTTTTTGTATGTAGTCATTCGAATGTATTCAGTGCGTATATCACATGATAATAATTCCTGCCTTCATAATTATTTACGTACTACATAGATGTTATTCATATCAATCTATGTTCCCAATGCGATATAAATGATGTCTATTATTTCCTGCTATTTTGACAAAATTAAATATTTTTCTACTTTTTAATAAATGAGTATCAGAACACAAAGCATGTCTATTAAACTGTTTATTGTAAAAATGTTCGCTTTGAAAGTTCAAAGGCCTGCATGGACGATGTGTGTTACATTTAAAGGAAATAGGATGTTTATAATACTGGTATTATTTTACTTATACTAGACCACGGAAGGATTCATTCCAACGGAAATCCCCTGTGAAGATTTGACAGCACTCAGGGAATTCGAAAATATATATGTTGCTCAGGGCCAAAAAGAGTTGCGATAGATCCAATCAATCGTAAGTCCTCCAATCAATCGCAAGTAACAGTCTCCTATCTCTTATAGTACATAGTTGCGATTGATATGAAGTCTGTGTAAGACGGGGCTCTGATGTCAAATAAAACATAGTTAAGCGGTTGTTCATTGTGTATGGACACATGATATGCTCTCAACTAAATCCATTTCATGCGAAATACACTAATCGCCATTATTTCATTATCAGTATCATTATCATTATCACGGATGGGACGTTTGAGAAATTGCCATGACCTACCTCCACGGAAGTGATATGAGAAGAACAAAACTGAAGCACGTGTGGGTAAACAAGTCTCATTTCCGGGAAAGAAAAAACAACTTTGACCTTCTCCCTGGGCTACGTAGACTTCTTGCAATCAACAAAACTGTGGGAAAAAGAGCAGTAAATCATAAATAATTCATTGCATTTTGCCCCGAACCCCTCCTTGTGGGCATGCCTTTAACCATAATGCATGGTCCTACAGAAGATTTTTTCCTGTTGGGGAGCGGGGGAAAATGCAATGAATTATTGATAATTTATTGCATTTTCTTTGTTTTTTGTATTTGTTAGGGCGGCGACGTACCCTAGCCCCCGCTGCGTACAGTAATGATTCAGTGGCTAAGTAATGGTCTCGATACTGTGAGACCCCCGAATAAAAACCGTGGCGATTAGCTATATTAGTGCCTTTTTGTGAGGCATTAATCCTCATTACTATCTGTTATGAGTATATGGGGGCGTTGGTCGCCTAGTTGATTAGCATAGTAGCACACACATGCTTTAGCAGACACGCAAAACAAACACTTGCAAATTAAATTTGATAAAATCTGAGAATGTATACTATTATTAGAAACAAATCATTCCATAACTTGGGGTAATAATAATTATTCTACCTTTTTGGCCAGTTAAGTTTCTTTTAAGAAAATTTTCAGTGATACATATACCCTAAATAATTTTATGATCATTGCAAATATGTTTTTATTACAACTCCTGTATGTAACATTTCTATTCCGTCATCAATAACTATGAAAATTGGAGAGGAGCTCCCAAGATACGTCACCGCGTGTGTTTTCCTGTTATCGCAACACGGGTGGAATGAGGACACGGAACCTCACATCCGTACATGCTGTCAATGATACGAATTAAGTATTGACATCATTGTCGAAAATGGTGAAAAGAAAGAAGAAAAAAATGTCTATACATCATTAATTGGACAAAATTGTCCTTGGCCAGGGTATTGTTCTCAGCAGCGTAATAAAGATTGATGTTGAAAGTTCTTTAAGTTCCTAGAGTATCTAGGTATGGGTCCCTGGAGTGGGGAAGTAGGTTGAAAAACCGGAACAGCTGCCTCGTTGTTTGGCTGTTATTGCTATACCCAACATATTTTGGTAAAATACTACATAATTATAGTCGGGAAAAATTCAAGAAAATGTTTTAACATTATCACAGGCCTTCAAGAAATGAACTTAATGGCGATTTCTATGCCCTATTGTGTTCGCCACAGAAATCATGTTCGGATGGCGATGCCCATGTGCTTACAAAATGGTGTGGAATGTTTATTAATTAGACTAATGGGCAAGAATATAATACATCTCTCAGAATAACTTAATTTATTTATTGGGGTGTGGCAAGTTTGTACTAATTTCAAAATTTTAGTAAATGGGACAGGTGATTGAGGATCAATATTACTGGCAGTGGCGCAATGAGCAAAAGCGTTTGGGGGGATATTCGCATCACGACCACTGGTATGTGTTACATGCAGGCCCCGCGGAACGTTTTTAAAAGCGGGCGGGGGGAGGGGTAAAGTATTTTCGTACAGATTAGCGAGCGAAGCGAGTGTAGCTTAGATTGTCGTGGTGTTCAGGGGCAAAGCCGAGGCGGGGTCACGGGGCGAAGCCCCCGGAAGCTCAGGGGTTTTAGGCATTTAATTACGGTCAGATAAGCATATTTTGAAACCCTATTTGTGACACTGGGAGGTCACTAATTGGCATGGGGTCCAGGGGGCAGAACCCCCAGAAGCTCAAGGGTTTAGGCATTGAATTACAGCTAGATGAGCATCCATTGTGCCCACTTCAGGGTTCCTGGTAGAGCCACAAGGCTAGGGGTCCCCTCATCAGTACGCCAGTGACCATTCGGGTCGTGCAATCACATCAGAACGAAATTGCCTGGAAGCAGCTTGGAGAGGTTGATTTTAGGAATTCATGTACTCTGTAAGCCTTTAAAAATATAAAAACTAAAGAACATTAATGACATGACTCTTATCCTCATCATGTACACTTTACACTGAAACGATTATTTGTTTGTTTGATTGATTGATTTTATTTCTGCGTTCAAAAAGATACAAATTTAAATTCAAAGTACACAAATTCGAACAATTTACCAAAACAATTAATAAAACGATGCAAAAGAAATTCAGTAGAAAATCATGTACAATTATAATCATGTACGAAGCATACAAATAAGATGAAAAATATAGAGATTTTCTTTCTTCACAATACATTAGAGAGGCAATTTCAGAACGCATTAGACTACCATCGTGAGCGTTTAGGCTGGAGATGGATGGCGGCCTCATAAAAAAAGAAATTGGCGACATAACTCTCTTGGGAAAAACTGAGTGATCAAGTGGGTGCAGTGCAGGCGCAGCTGCAGAAAGCAGTTGTATGGTACTATCAGGCGCGGATCCAGGACTTCTCAGGGGAGGGGGCCCAATTTTTTTTTTTTTTTTTT
>BEXV01000906.1:22617-35319 GCA_003118195.1 Hemicentrotus pulcherrimus
TCTTGAGAGGAGCAGGTATCTCAGCGGTACTTGCTTCATGCAGTCTCCATTCTTTGCAAAGGCATGGATTGATACAAGCTGGAAGAAGTGATCTTTTACCACCTGAAGAGAAAATTGAAAATTGAAAAATGAAAGAGTATGTACTGTTTTAATATCCTTAATAGCCTTTTGAAACAAAACAGCAGTATGATTTAATTAGGTCACAACATGCATATACAGTATTTGTATTTTAGATTAAAAAAATATTCTTACAACAATCAGTACATATTTATTTTTAATCAGATCTTGTTTGTGTCTTCCGATCATTTGCTGAATTACAACAGGTCTAGAAGTATTCCCCAAAATAGTGGATAATTCATAATAGGGGATGTATATTTAACTATTTCAACTACATGTACTACTGGTATACACATTAGTTCAGAAATATGATAAGCTCAATGTAGGGGTCGATCAATACATACATAGTTGCATTAATTGTTGGAATGGAAAATCATGAACTTGCCTTGAAAAGTTCTTTGCCAAAAGATATTAATGACATGTTCACTTGTACGTTGGTGTAATTTGGTACAAAAAATATTTAATTTACCTTGAATGTTCCCGTCGATATACCAAGTCTTGGTCTTTGCAAGAAGCTGCAGCTGCTCCTGCGTAGCCATTAGAATTGTCCTGCCATGATTCCTGAGCAGGTCTGCAACAAGAAAATCTGGAAAAGAAATTGGAAATTGCATAATAGTTGAAACATTTCTACCTATGATTGCATAATCTTACAATGATCAATTTTAACTTTGCATTTATCTTGAATATTTGTGATTGCCGTTTCCCCCCCTTCAGAGGCACAACCAACATGTAATGATATCCCAACAATGATGGATGAGATCAAAAAGTACAATTTGTAAAGCCTGTACATGGTGGATTTGTATACAATGCCAAGTCCAAATCATATAATTGAGGCTAGGAAGCTCCTTTTTATTCCTTTAAATTTAAGCAATTACTGGTCAGCAATTATAATTCATTTCTTCTTTGTAACCATCAGGGACAAAGTTTTCTTGTTGGTTGAACTGCAGCCTGGTTGGTTCTTTCGGTCTTTGCTGCTCTCTTTTACCTATTCGCCATCCTCGCCATGCTCTCCAGCTTTGGTGCATGCTGAAGAGCATGTTGAGTCATCATCACATCCTCTGCAATGGCTGTTCCTGACTTCCGAGGATGTCTGATGGTCAGTCGTTTGACCTGCCTCCTCATTCGTACTCTGTGAAGGTCCCCTGGAGTCGGTTGGTGGATGTGTGGTTGCGGACCTGGTTGATATGTCCCTCCTGCCTGACGAACGGTTGCCTTGCACTTGTTACATGAAGGCCTTTGTCATATAATGCATAACATGGTATACATACATACAGATGTGCAAGCAAAGGTATGAGAAAGAGCAGGTAAAACCTCTTTGTTTCCAATGTTGTACAGCACATTCACTCTAACCAGCCGCTTTTTCTGCAGTCCGTTCCCCTTCTGAAAAAATTCCTCACTCCAATCAGCTGATGGAAAACATTGTCTCCATCAAAGAAGGAATCCACTAAGAATATCCGGGTCTCACTATGAAAATGACGGACAAAGGAAGCGGACAAAATATACAGTTCCTGAGGTAGACAAAGGAACATCCCTTCACTGCTATTATGTAAAAATGTGTAGAACAGGTGAATATGCATGTGGCACCTTTTCTACACATTTTTACATAATAGCAGTGAAGGGATGTTCCTTCGTCTACCTGAGTCACTGTATATTTTGTCCGCTTTCTTTGACCGTCATGTTTATAGTGTCTACTACAGTGTGAGTCAAAAAAAAAGTTTACACCCAGAAAATTGCTAATTATTTTAAAATTCATCTATGAACAGTAAATTATTATACATCTTATGAAAGAGTCTTTTATCCCAAATCGTTTGGGACAATTTTTGTGGGGCATGTGTTTACACTTGGATGAACATGAGGCATTGTTTGCGAGAGTGCAAAAATCGACTTGCGCCAAAGTTGCTCATGTGATGTTTGAATAAAACGATTGGGATTTGGGTATTAATTTCATGTTTCCAGATCCAAATAACATCCCTAACAAAATTAATCATGCCACACATATCAAATAACAAATATCAAATATCAACAAACATTTGTTTGCGTGTGTGTGACTTTGCCCTTTGCAAAAAGCATATGTAATGCATTTCATTTGATACATTCACTTCATTCACTCACTCCGCTAATCCCAACATAATACATCCTGTAAGCATCACTTTGGCGCAAGTTGATTTTTGCACTAACACATACCACACATAAATGGTACAAAACGATTTGGGATAAAACACTCTTTCATAAGATGTATAATAATTCACTGTTCATAGATGATTTTAAGAATAATCAGCAATTTTCTAGGTGTAAACTTTTTTTTGACTCACACGGTATAGGCAGGACCTAAAATGTCTCCATGCTCTAAGACTCAAATAAAAATACAGAACTGGAACAAAACAAAAAATCAAATCATCGTAGATATCAATATGAAAGTTTAACCATATCCAGTAGTAGACTCAAAAGAATCGGAAGCATATATACACAACAAGCCAACACAAAAATCAATCCCAGAAATACACATGAACAGAACTTAAAAGGCAGAAAATGAGGAGCTCAAAACAGTGTGTGACAGCCTGCTTAGGCGCTCTACAGAGATACTTTATGTATTTTTTATTTTTTATTTATTTTTATTCATTTTATTTCCAGGCAATATGATAACATACAAAACATCACAAGTTTGACAAAATGATATAACATTAGCATAATGATATTGAGCACCAGCCAATGCCTGAGGATCACCTAAAAGAATTTTTAAAATTCTGTCTAGAGGCCCTCCACATTGGCTGGTGCATACATAAAACAAAATATAAAGATGAGGTCAACATAATTTATAAATGAATGTGTAACTACAAGAAATGTCTGTTACTATACATGTACATGTACATCAAATACTGTTAAAATTATTATCAAAAAGGATTGAAAAAAAGACCTGTTCAAAATATGCAGGTATGATATATGCACGCTAGATGCAGAAAATTGTCTGTTTAAACAGTCGTATGGATTCTGTAATATTGGAAGCTAGCAAAACTGTATAACATTATTAATTTGATTTGATTTGAAGTTATCAAAATTGTGGAACATTATTATTGATATGATTGGAATTTATCAAAATTAGGGAACATTAATTGATTCCTAGACAAATTTAAAAGACATCAAAAAGTAATCAAAGTAACTTAATAGCCTATCTTACTATAGACCTACAAACCAAGGGGACATGTTTGCCAAGAGTACCCTGGCCTGACAAGTCCCATCAATACAAGAGCATGAAAATACATGGACACACTCCACATGCCTCGCATGAGAGATGGCAAACTGACAAATACAAAGCTTTCCTCTTCTCAACAATGTGTGAATGGCGTTCATCGGATGATGCAACATTCCATTTGGAATTACTGATTGCCAAAACTGCACCAGGACTAAGAAGGTGACTAGCTCTGTACCTCGTATCTATGTCCTTGATTCTATGAGACTTCTTGCCCTTCTCTAGCTTGATTAACCTTTCAAACAAACGATCACGGACAAACTGGGCGAGATCTAGATTGAGCTTTTATCAATCCTCCGATTGGTAAAGCCCTTCATGTAGATATACTTCAAAATGTGGTAGAACACTTTCACAGTCATATTCGTGTTGATGTTGGCCCCCTTCCTGAAGCAAACGGCCCACTGTTCATGGACCCCCCCCCCTCCCCCAACCAACCCAATCGGGTGCTCAGGCAAGATGTTGGATTGTTGATGCCTGCCCCCAAACCATCCACATCTATCCGGG
The DNA here is from genome assembly GCA_003118195.1 of Hemicentrotus pulcherrimus. Lineage (NCBI taxonomy): Eukaryota > Metazoa > Echinodermata > Echinoidea > Camarodonta > Strongylocentrotidae > Hemicentrotus > Hemicentrotus pulcherrimus. The sequence continues at coordinate 26,486 of BEXV01000906.1, forward strand.
TGAAAATGGTTATCAAACCAGGATAGTGGGATGGTATACGAAGGGTAGCCGCTGGAAGACTCCCTTGGGGTCTCATCAGCATACAAAGAGTAATACTCCCCAAACCTTCGTGTTGACTCATCCTCCATAAAATCTGATGTGACATGGCTAAGGAGCAGCTCAAACTGTGCTTCCACAGTCTCCTCTGTGAGACACATTGCAACCCTGTAATACAAGGGATTTGAGAACGTCATGACATATAGCCAATATAACTTTACTAGATAGCCGTGTTGCCATTTTCAATACATAATTATATAACACCATGAGACAGTTCTGAGCTATTTACATGAAGTACAGCCAATATGATATTAGGAGACAGCCATGTTGCCATTTTCATTACATATCAAGATAAGACCATGATACAGTTGTATTGCCATTTACATGACATTTAGCCAGTCTAATATTACGAGACAGTCATTTTGCCATTTTCATTACATAACATTATGAGACAGCTCTGTTACCATTTACATTGTATAAATCCAATATAACATAATATGAGACGGCCCTGTTGCTGTTTACATAACGTACATGTACAGCCAATATAACATTAGGAAACGGCCTTGTTGCCATTTTCATTAAATATCAATATAAAACCATGAGACAGTTGTATTGCCATTTACACTTATATAAAGCCGATATAACATAACACAGAGACAGCCGTGTTGCCATTTTCATGATATATCGCTATAAGTGGCAAAATTTAAGGTGTTGATCAATATACACTTTCCAACTTTATTGCATACATGTTTATCTGACTGCTGTTCAAAATTCTTAGTGACAGATGAAGGGCTATCATATGCTTAATATATATCCACCCTTGAATCTGACGATGTGGGCTATAATAAACATTCTTGAAAATAATGTAAATGTTAATTTTACTCAGAATGAATTGCTTTTGAGTCTATAGCTGCATGCTACGGTCGTACATTACGGAATTGTACTATTAGTTCTATTCGGACTATTCATACACTATATCAAGTTTTAATAAATCCACTGAATTATCTGATTTATAGCAGACGGTAACCATCTTCGGATACTTTAGTGAATATTTATATTTATCTGTATGAAAATGTGATTATAAATGTCCTTTACCCTATGATGTAGGTTACATTTAAGTTTTTTTTTTCTTTCCCTTAAGTGAAGAACAGGGGAGAGGTTAAATATAGGATGGGAAATTGAGAGAGAAGGAAAGAGAAAGAGAAGGATACAGAAATAAAAGTAACAAGTATTAAAAAACTTGGATACAGACATTAAACATTCAAAAACCTTAAATGAAATATCCCTGTTTTCTGCGACTGGAATTGGTATTTCCTGGCCTTAAAGTCCTTGCATAACAATTCATTCCACATTACTAACAGGTCTTTAGTGATTTTCTCAGGATTATGAAACTCTCTGAAAAGACACTATCACAATGTCATGAAGATCTGAAGCCTATTATTGTGTCAAAGAAATCCCGTTTGTGATTCAAACAACTGCAATGAATTGTACTGATTTTGTAACCTCTTTCTTTGTGAATTGAAAATAAAAGGAAGTAAATTTTCCAAGAAATGTTAACTTCACCAGTATCTGTATTTGTTAATGGTGTTTACTTGTGTAAGTGTGACTAGTGTTGATTAAACTGCACTTAAATAGTTGGGATTGGTTTAGGATAATTTACATTAATGAAGAGTGCTACTTAGCTTGCTTTAATTGTAGCTGAAGGTGGTTAGTAGTTGAGGATAAAGTAATTTACACATGTTTTTGTTTTATTGTTTAGTATTTAGATTTGTTGCCCTCTCCCTATCATTTGATGAATCTATCAAAGTTCCTCACACTCTATTTACATTTAAAACTAATACATGTACATGTATTTTAAAGAAATTGATTTGTGAAAAAGTTCTTTTGATTCTCATGTTATGTCCTTTTTTATTCCGTTCAATTCATTGTCTTTTATTTCTGTTTACTTGTACAAATCAATAGTGTTTTGTTTCTGTTTTTGGCACAGCCCTGATAGGTGGTTGGAGTGTAGACATCCTAGAGGGCGCATTATTAGAATATAGAAATTTAAATATAAACTGCCTTAGAAATGAATGTTTTATAGCCCAATGAAACTCCTTAATGAGTGTTTCCTAACTGCTAAAAAAAGCAAGGAAGAAAGAAAGAAAGAGAGAAAGGAAAGAAAGAGAGAAAGGAAAGAAAGGAGGAAAAAAAAGAGCTAAAAAAAAAAAAANTCAAATCTTATACATGTATCTGAACAACATCATATTGCATAAAATGCATGATGCATGTACATATAATTCTCTATATTCATTTGTCAGTTGGGATAAAAGATATGTTGGATTTTGTAAAGAACCATTCTATATCTCACCTAATCCAATCAGTAATGTTAAAAAGGAGAAAATTTGGATTTTTGTAATCTAGACACAAAGTTTAAATGAACCATTGTGTTGATCCGTTGACGAAAGGGCTGTTCAATAACTCCCAAGGGTTTCAAATTTCTTTTCATCAAGAATTATCCCTCTTTCTCCTCTGAGAAAAAAAAAACTGAATTACGGAGATGAGATTTGACACTCTACGCCCCTGTGCAGTAAAGAAGTCAGACCTTAAGTTTGTTTGCTTTCAGATCAAGTCAACACGTTGTGGAATTGAATAAAAAGTCTTGATTGCATTTGGGAATTGTATGAATGAATCGGGCTGGGTGACTCACTGCTGTAGGTTCTAGGAGGACAAAGGTCTTTTTTTTCTCATCACTGGGAAAACAGTGGTGTCTTATCAAAAAAGGAATATTTGGACCCTAGCTAGTGCAGGCTTTACCACCTGAGAGATCATTCTATCAACAAGTTTTGTTTTATGCATTCGGACTAAGCGCCTCATTTTCCAACAGCTGCATGTGTACATGTAAGTTTTCATTAACATCCGTATTCATGCATTTCTATACTTATGGACAACTTTTCACATACAATTTTTATTCTGATATAACCTATACCGGTAGGTAGACCACTTTTAATGGGCCTATCATAATAATGCTGCATTGTGTCATTGTTTGATGCTAGAAGTTGATTAACTTTAATACAAACATACAGATTATTTTGACAGTCCCTACAGATAAGATTGACAACAAAGCAACATCAATAATGTATGCAACAAACATACTGAAACATTAATAAACGGTTCTCTAGGCTACTAGCATATCTGTTTGTTTTTCTACAATCCTTAATCAGTTATATTGAACATGTTTGAAACTGAGGCCTAAGCTATTATGTAAAGTTTCTGAGGGATAGCACTCTCTACTAAATGCTTTTAGATATTTAAAATGTTTTACAGGAACTATTTTCACTCAAAATGTATTTTTTAATTCATAGTTATTGAATCTGCATTTGAAATGTCCTCCATGTAACCTAGGATATCGTAAAGTCTTGTACTAATATGTAGGGGTTCTTGAGGCATCCAAATGTTTTTATATTTGAGGAGTTTGATTTCCTCTGAATGTGACTTTGTGGTAGAGAGAGAGAGAGAGAGAGAGGGATAGAGAGGAGCAGCACAAACCAAGAAATAAGGTATAAACTGAAAGATTATAAATTTAAGGCATTTATCTACTCATCAGGAAAACTATACTGTCTTTGTTTATGATTTTAATCACATGAAAAGAACATGTCAATCAAAATGTTCAAATGAACTTTCATACACCAAAGATTCAACACAAACCACAGTAAAACCACAACCTGTTTTGCACCTAATATCCTCGTTAAAAAGATCATAACATTTTTCCTGTCACTCTTGTCATATTTTTTACCTGTTACTGTAGCCTAATGCTTACATGAATAACACCAAAAGTTTTATGGTACAGGTTGTTTGTTTAGAAAGAAAAGAAGCCTTCAAATGAACAAGCAATTTAATTTTCCTCTCGGCTGCTCATGCACAGTGCCAACAGGAAAAGGAAATAGCACCTCTCTCACTCTTTCCGTCTAGCAGTCTCAGTCAGATTTCTTTTTTCCTCTCTTTTGCTAGCTGTGTTTTTGTCTTGTTTATAATCGTATATTTCAATGTCTTTGTTTTGGTCTTAATGACTGTCTCAGATAGAGACAGGCTCTTAACTTCATTTGCCCTCTTCTACTCACTCCCTGCCCATTTCCTCTCTTCCTCCCGCCTCTAAAAGACATAAAAGTATAAATGTGTACTATTAAAGCACTACATTTCCACGCAGCTAGGAGTAATCATTATTACAAAAGATGCATACATAAACATTCTTGGTGAACTTAAAGGCGTTATAATTGCTATTTATATATGAGGTGGTACTTTAATGCCTTTTCATATAAGTGTTATGTAAAAAAAAGATAAGCTGGAAAAAAAACGCTAACAGCAAGTTAGACATTTCCTTTGAATTGTAAAATAGGTAAAGATTATGGCAATTTGTGTTTTTGCTATTATGCAGTTGCGGAATGGATGGAGAAAACTAATTTAAGGAAACCTAACTACATATTACAAGAAACTTTCAAGCATTTTAAGAAAGCTGTAAATATAGCTTTATGCTCGATTAACTCACTTTGATCATGATATGATTGAAAGAATTGAACAATTGAAAGAAGAAAACAAAAACCCTTCATCACAAGTTTCAAAGCCATTCCAGTAATTCCTGAAATAGAATCTGAAGATGTGTTGCTGAAGATTGTGCACAGCCAATCACAGTCCATGATCACAGGTGATCTATAGAGTGAGTCATGTCCAAGAATGTGATTGGTGGAAAGTCCATCCTTCAGGAATGGTTTGATCCATTATTTTCGGGAGGGGTGATGTGTACAGTACTGTCACATTATTTTAGAGGAAGGTGACCTTGCTGATGTGATCATGCTCTTTATAGCTTGATGATGGAAAGGCTAAAAATAGATTGAAAAAGAGTGACAGAAATTATAAAAGGAGGACAAGAGAGGAACAGAGAGAGCGAGAGAAAAAGTGAGAGAGGGAAAAGAAAGAGAGAGAGAGAGAGAGAGAGAGAGAGAGAGAAGAAAAGAAAGAGAAAGAGAGAGAGAGAGAGAGAGAGAGAGATGGGAAAATTGAGATCAGTGACATGGGAATGAGAAGAGAGATGAAATTCACAGAGTTGAGAGAAGGCAGATTAAAAAAGAAACAAAAGGGACAGGAGAGGAAGTGGGGCAGAGAGAAGGTAGCTGAAGAGGAGGACTTTGATAATGAAGTCTAAGCAACGTGAAGAGAGATTAAAAACGTAGGTTGCATGGTGAATCGGGTCAAAGATAACAAGGGAAGACCAGATAATAGAGCTACCAGAAGTAGTGAAAGAGGGTCGTTAAACCACAGTGGCAAACAAATTGAACAACCTACTGGGACAATTTTCCTATTCTTTTGAGTACAATTGATTTTTTTTTGTCCACTAACAATGACAGTTGATTGACATTCATTCAGGATAGGGGAAATGCAATTGGGTTGTTTAATGGTGGCATAAAAATATAGGCTAGACAGATGACACCCAATCATGCACAAAATTGGTATCTACTATCTATCACCCTGGTGCAATTCTGTCTCCCCCTCTACATAGAATGAGCTAATCTGTCTGAACGGTTGAGGTTATAGCTAGCTGCAGGAATTGGGTCTGGGCTTCATCTAGATTAGACCAGGGTTTGTAGCTGAGGTAGATGGATCATTTTGGAAGCTGAGCGCTTGGGGACTGGCTCGACCGAAATCAGAACATTTCGAGACATAGATCCTATGCTCGGATATAAGGTGTCATCTACTTGTGCGGAGAGCTGAATCCAGAGGCAAGGACCTGTCAATCTCATTCTGGAGCTCGTTAAAGTCCTGTCTCAAATCTTTGGAGGTTATTCCTCAATTGCTTTATGGGAAATGACGCATGTCTGAAGGACGCAAAGGATTATTTACATTAAGGTATGTTGATTAGTACATTGAGTGATAACTTCATGCTCTTTTGATCATCACATAAATGTTTGGTGTCTTTTTCAGTTGAAAGGGAATACTCAGTCTTTCATGGCCAGAAAAAAAAAAATCTAGAGTTGAATAACTTTTCAATCTTATTAACTTGTTATTGTTCAAAATAAAAGACTTTTATTATTGAATAATATTACCAGGTCAGCAGGCATTTTGTACACATTTTTATGACTTGCAAACTGTCTTGTGAAAAAGGATAGACTGTTTTTCTTTTATAGCAAGGCGGTTGATGTTGGTGATGTATATGAACATTTTGTAGGGTATATCTCCCATTCTTTTTTCTTCTAAGCATTGCCATTATCACATCACATTTTCATCCTACTTGTGAATTTTGCAAATTGAACATGCGCTGTGTTTTAAAACTTTTATGAATGTTTAAATCATGCATATTTATATAGGTGCACCAATTTATGACATTGGTAATGTTTCTTCTCTTTTGTTCTTCTTCAGGAAATGAGCTCCACAAAGGAAGGAAGAGGAATGCTTCAGGATTACGTTTGATGTGTCTGGTTGCCCTGGGAGTCGTGAGTCGTGAGTCGGCCCGATCGTAAATGGAATCATAAACAAACATAGGAAGAAAATATGAAATACATGAGGTGTTCCTAATTCTTGCACTATTTTAAAACCAAGACTGGAGTTGATGTCCTGTGACTCGTCATTGATGCGGCGCATGAAGAGCAGAACATCTACAGCTATGGGTGGGACCAGGAGACTTCTAATCTTTGGACTTGAGCTGCTGTTCCTCTTTAGCCTTGCTGGGGCCCAATTGATGCCTTTCACCTTCCCCTGTTCATACAGCAGTGCATCGGATGAGGGCGGAGATGAGGAAGGAGAAGTAGCACTTTCCGTCAGTATCCATGGCAACCCCAGTCACTATGTTCCTCAAGATATATACCAAGGTAAGGGGCCTCACATTATATGGATGAAACAAAATTATATAGTGAAGAAAGTATACATTTATATAAGAAGGAATCGGAATGATTTTACTTTTCAGGAATGTGATTGAATAGAGATCGAGTGTATAAAATATATTTGTGACAAAGTATAATCTGATAACAAGAAATAGATTGTACATAAAGCCGTCGATCACAAGGTCCGCGGTTTCGAGTCGCGCTGCAGCAGTAATGTCCTTTGGCAAGGCATTGATCTGCATTTGCCACACTCCACCCAGGTGAAGTAAATGGGGACCTGGTAGGAATTTATTCCTTGAAACGCAGAGCGCGTGGCAGCTGCACTGCTAAAGCCAGGGTTATTATGCTGCATTATTGTAGAGTGCTTAGGGACTTCTGATAAAGTAAGTGTTAGGCGCTATGCAACCAAATATAATTATTGTTATAAAGGCAATTTCTCTTATATGGGAAAGGCAAGGAAACTTAGGGGCAATTACTTATCAGGCAGCTAAAGATATCTTTGAGGAAAATGTTTTTTGCCTGCTCATTTTCAAATGTTAAGATATAATTACATGTTTCTTGAAGTCAAAATTATTTAAGTTGATCTTTTTTGTAGTTTGTTCAACAACCTAAAGTATTATAACTTTAAAGGAATGGAAATCCAATACTTTATAACAATACGACTGCATGAACCTCATACGTGATACATGGAGTACTGAGTAGGGCAGTGCCCTCTTTATATAGTGAGTGAATTAGCATATGATATTATAGCTGGGGATTTTTACGTCCGATCCAGGTAAGTCTTAAGATATTGCATGTTTCCAAATACTCAGGAAACCATAACATTGTGACTAACCCCCAACAGTTCCAACAGTTCTAAAAAGAGGAACTCATCATAATTTCCACCGAGTGGACTATCCCCTCACCACAGACAGTTCACCTGTTTGTCAAGTGGTTTTGTCATTTTAATCGGTAAAATCAAACAATGTAGTTTCCTGGATAGCATAGACCGAGATTATCATGTTTGCTAGGTGACATACTGTTAGTTGGTTGAATAAATAGGGTTATCGCTGCTTAATGCTCATTTGCAAAATTATGTTGTGCTCCACCTCATGATTTGTGTACCTGTTGGTTTTCACATATAGCTAAGGTGTAAAGTACACTTTATACTCTACAGTCTCCCTACTTGAACAATGTCATTGAGTGTTGTATAATACCGATATAATCATTATTTGTTTAAATGTAGGTATTTAGGGTATACATATATGGTGTGAGAAAGGTGCCTTCAATAACTTTGTCAGATATGGAAATCATTCAGAGTTTGCAAACTTTAATGCTTGTATTTATTTATATACTGCAGCAGCTTCCAGACTGAAAAGAAGCAAAGCTAATCAAAATAAAATATGAGCAAGCTAATTTTAAGTTTTAGATGGCTTAAAATTCCAAGGTCACTTAATGTAATAATCTGTGGTTATGTTTTTACATTGTTATTGCAACAAACTGTAAATTGGGTATATTTCGTCCCTATTTTCACGAAGTGACATTAGTGAGGAAAATCGTAACGCAAAGTGAATGCAATTTTTTTTCACTACCGTCACTTCGTGAAAACAGCAACGATTTCATTCTTTGGATTTATAGCTCTATACAGTTAACTAAAATTATTCATACCCATTGTAAATTTGATGTTTTTTTTTGTAATGCAAGAATGAAAGCTGGACTGGGTGAATCAGGGTTTATAATTGTGGATATATAAGCTTTAATATGTCACATTCTTAAGGAACATGAATCGGGACTAATCAATTGTTCACACACTTGAGAAATTATAAAACTTGGTAAGGGCATGAATAATGTAGTTGTTAAAGGAAACCAAAACCTTCATACTAAGTTACTTTTATTGTAAAGTTTAAGATATTAAAAAAATATCAGTGAAAATTTGAACAAAATCGGGCAAGGAATAAGGAAGTGAGA
>BEXV01000906.1:49657-89721 GCA_003118195.1 Hemicentrotus pulcherrimus
AAGGTTCTATGAATGGTGAGTGCAAAACACACAGCACAGCCCAATGAGCATGAACAATAACTGCTCTTACAAAAGCGCCCTTGCACGCTCATGGCACTCAATAGGTAGCGTGCGTGCAGCCTCATGGCAGGCTATGGGTTAATTTATATTACATGTACTTTTTTTATCAGTGAATATTCTTGCATCAGAATTCTGCTTCTTACTAATTTCTGTGCGGATTGTTATTAGGGGGACACTTCGTCCGCGCTAGGCTGCCCAACTCAGTGCAGGCACTTTAGGGTTACTACCCTGGCGATCTGTCAATCTCTCTTCTCCCTTACAGCAACGATCACTGGCAAAACCACATTGTTGACCTAGGGATCAGTGGTTCTTGGCAGCCCCCAATAACTCCATCCAAGCCTGGAGCAAGGGGGTATTTCAATTTTGCTTCGAGGACTTTACGTCATGGATTGCGATTTCATGAAATGTCCTGTGTGAAAATCCTTACTCCTTTGTTTATATGCATGACCTGTAGCATTTAAATGTGAAGTTTTCTTTTGCAGTTTAGGAAGTTAGAAGTTATTTGATGTAGTATTATGTGTTTGTCTGTTTTCCCTTGCTATTTTTCTCAGATATTTGCAGTTCACAGTTCGGATAGGCAGCCATGGATCAGCAGGCACATGTTCTCCAGCGCACAATCCCTCTGAATCTGTTCTTGTCCTGTCGTCATGTGATAATGGTATCCATTGGAATCTCATCAAAGTGCTGGAGTATGATGCTTATAAGACGGCTAGGTAAGAATTAGAAGGTCCCATTCAGAGCATTCTTGAAGCTTTTGACTGGTCAGAAAAGAATGAAAATATAAAACAGAAAATATATTTTTTAATGCTACAATTGATGTTTCTAAAGGGAGTTATTTTTTTCAGAATGAACATATAATATTTTGAAGCTTCATAAAATAGTGTATTACCTGAACATGTAAATTTTTTGTTATTGCATTATCAAGAAATCATGTGTCTTTGCTTTCACATCTTTCTGACAATATTGTTTTTCCAATCTTAATGACCTTAATTTTTCTTTTTGATTCATGTTATAGGACTGTTCTTATCCATCTGAGCCCTGAGGCCCAGAATGATGACTGTATGATAAGATGGTGGCAGCCTTCAAGTGGAGGAGAGAACCAAGCAGTTTGGGCTTTGGATGATATCTCCATGACAAAAAAACTCAGGAATAACATCAATCTGGACTTCAGTGACCACAGGGAGGTGCGGAGAGCTCTCACATTTCACACTGGTCAGATTGGCGAGGCATGCAATATCAGTCCTGCACTCATGTAAGTTCGTTTCAGTTGTCTTTTTGTCAAATATTCTTAAACTTAAAAATGCTAAATGATGTTTCATGACAAGAAGTAAGGGTGTTTTTAGAAGAAAGTATAATAATTTTAATGATCACTTGCATAACTTGGTATGAAAAAATGTTGGAATGAGACCACAAAACTGATTGTATGACATATGAGCTAGGGGAAATTGGACTGGGACCAATTACGAACAGTAATTTATTCAGAACTTCAACCTAAACCCAACACCTAACCATGACCCTGACACTAACCCTAAACCAACACTAACACCAATCATAACCAAAGCCATAATTCTGTATCCTTGAAGAGGTTCCTCTGATTGGGAGTAATTCCATAAATTGAATTTTCATAGTTTCACAATCAAAAAGGTTATTATACCTGAGAGACTTTCGCCTAATCATTGCTGCAGGCATCATCAGTCCGAGAGAATGGGAATGTACTGTGATGATAGGTTAAAAAGGTCAGTCTGATGATGCCTGCAGGCAGAACAATCTTTTTGATAGTGAAACTGTGAAAATTGACACAATCCTGTATCTTATAATAAAGCCTGGAGCAAATAAAGTATGGTATGATGAATAGTATGCCTTTGCCTTTGTATTTCACAGATTGCCAGGCCAGTCCCATTCCAGCGGTGCATCAATCTTAGAGACTCACTCTCTTCAGGTTGGGGCTTCCTACATGATCCAGTTCTATCTGGCTGTTGGGTGTGGACAGCAGAGGAGACTAGGTAAGTCCTTCGTGTGTATGTGTGTGTGTATTTGGGTTTTTACAGACGTGTATCAATCAGATATGATTAATTACGTCTGGGGACCGACTTTTAACGTCACCATCCGAAAGACATGACTCAGTGTCGAACCTGCATCCTCGGCTGAATCAGTTTGTAACTTCCACTGTTAGCTGGATTACAGGCGCACGCCACAACGCCTAGTTGTGGAGTGGACATACTCCCTTTTATGATGTCACTGCTAGGATTTAAAAAATATGTTTATTTCAGATCTTCTAGTATGTAAGAAAGTTGCACACTAGTTGCTTTAAAACAATACTACTAAGCATTGATTATGGAAAAAGATGATGATATCTGGTTCTTCTTATTGAATTAAATATTTTTGAATTCACAGACTCTCATTCTGAATGGGCAACTACAGGCTGAATTAACAGACCAACTCATAGATTTCTTGAAGAATAATTTGTTTTGCTCACTGTGTATAGTCATCCAGCAGTATCTCTTTGACAGCAAACAAGAACGTTAAAGATTACACTGCTACAAGTTTATCATGAGCTAAATCCTATTTTACATGCCTTGTGAGGAATGCTAGTGAATATGGAACTTTATGAGAAGGTTATGTTGAAAACTATACAAGTACAACATCTACATATATGCATAATATTATTTTACAGAATACTTTAGTCTGAAACATATCTACACTTATACTTGCAGGACATGATTACTCCATCAATCTGGAGTATTCTACCGAACATGGCTTGACGTGGCATGATGTAGTCCCACCCTGTATGCCTGGTGATGTAGGATGTACATCATACAGACAAGGATCTCAGTATCACTCTACAGAGTACACACAATGGACCAGGATCAGTCTGCCTTTACCTGCAAGACTTAGGTCAGACATTTTAACTTATTCTTTCCATTTTATCTAATCAAACAAATTTTCTCTTTTTTTATAAATATTGTTTTTTAGCACTTAGTAGAATGGTTCTGTAAGCAGGACATTTATTACATTTGATTAGTATAATCATGGACCCTAATACAGAGGGACTAATTATAAGAGTCTTACTTTGATCACATCATGACCACCGCCACCTGACAATGTGCATGATGATGTTCACATTCATTTGACGTGACAATGTTTTTTTTATGGCTGACTGCCAGCGGTCGTGATGAGATCAAAGCTTGGAAGCATGTTTGGAATGTCATTATGATACTTTTGACAGAGTCGGGTGCATCAATACATTATGGTACAGATCAGTGTCCATTTTTAGTGGGTCCATGGTATAATTATATGATGTAGCAGAGACTGTTCAAAATCACATTGCCCTCTCTTTGACAATTAGTTTAGAGGTGTAGTCAAAGAGTGTGAATTGTGTGCCTTCTTAGTCCTTTAAATAACTTCACTATACTTGATATATCTCAGGTTTGCAGTGACTAGGTTCAGGCTACGCCAATCCCATCATGCCGATGGAGCGACATGGGCCATTAGACATCTGTATGTAGGGGAGCAGTGTCCATATATGTGTCGTGGGCATGGTGTTTGCCAGGAGGGACTCTGCAGGTAATCATGATGGTGATCTTAACGAAGATGATGATGATGACGATGACTATTTTGTTTAGTGTATTTTTGAGCTTGGTCATTAGACATCTGTATGTAGGGAAGCAGTGTCCAGATATGTGTCGTGGACATGGTGTTTGCCAGGAAAGTATCTGCAGGTAACTTTGGTTGATACAAGTATGATGATCTTAGTGCGGAAGAGGTTGATCATCGTGGTAGTACAATAAGAGTATAAGTTAACTGTTGTCACACGAAGGGTGCCGGAACTGTCGGAGCGCAGCGTACGCTACAAAAGGCGCTTGCAGCGGCGATTGTCCACATTGCCTGACGAAGACTAGCAGTAGCAGTCGAAACGTCGCAACCCTCGTTTGCTCTCTTCGTGTGACAACAGATTAACTTATACTCTTATGATGATCTTGATGAAGATATTGATGTTGATGATGATGACATTGATAATGATAGTGATGATGATGACTATATTGTTTAGTGTATTCTTGGGCATTGGCCATTAGACATGTGTACATAGTGAAGCAGTGTCCATATATGTGTCATGGGCATGGTGTTTACCTGGAAGGAATCTGCAGGTAACTTTGGTTGATACTTCTACTACTAATGATAAAAGTAGTAATGATGATGATCTTAATAAAGATATTGATGATGATGATGATGATGATGATGGTGATGGTGATGGTGATGGTGATAGTGATGGTGATGGTGATGATGACGGTAGAGGTGATGGTGATGGTGATAGTGATGGTGATGGTGATGATGACGGTGGAGGTGATGGTGATGGTGATGGTGATGGTGGTGGTGGTGGTGGTGGTGGTGATGGTGATGGTGGTGGTGGTGGTGGTGGGGATGGGGATGGTGATGGTGGTGGTGGTGGTGGTGGTGGTGGTGGTGGTGATGGTGATGGTGATGGTGATGGTGGTGGTGATGGTGATGGTGATGGTGATGGTGATGATGACGGTGGAGGTGATGGTGATGGTGATGGTGGAGATGGTGGTGATGGTGATGGTGATGGTGAGGGTGATGGTGATGGTGATGGAGGTGGTGATGGTGATGGTGATGGTGGGGGTGATGGTGATGGTGATGGTGATGGTTAATGGTGATGATGATGGGGGTGATTAGAATAATTGGAGGTGATGGTGATGGTGATGGTGATGGTGANACATAGGGGAGCAGTGTCCATATATGTGTCATGGGCATGGTGTTTGCCAGGAATGACTGCAGGTGTAATAATTTGGTTGATACTTCTGCTACTAATGATACAAGTATGATGATCTTGATGAAGATATTGATGATGATGGTTATAATATTCTGCTTATATAGCGCTTAATGCAATGTCTCTAAGGGCTTTACAGATATACTATTACCCCGGTCATTGGATTCAGTGCTTGCCTGCACACAATGTGTGCACAATCTCCACCTCCCTGGGGAGCATTCCAGCCAGGCATTTAACTTGATGCTCAAAAACTGTGATGATGATGATGATGATGATGATGATGATGATGATGATGATGATGATGATAATGGTAATGATGATGATGATGATAATGATGATGATGATGGTGGTGATTATTTTGATGATGATAAAAAATGATATAGTACACATATTTCTATTTTTTGTACATCATTATAGTTCATTTGATTATGCAGTCTTTTAACTATTTCATATTATTGTAATGTCTTAGGGAGAGAGAGAAAACCTAATTTGTTGATGAAATGCCTTCATATCTTCCACTTGAATTCATTGTAATCTGAATCAAGAAAATTGATTATCTGTGACAATTACAATTTCTTTTCATTGATTGCTTTTCCAGATGTGACAGAGGCTACAGTGGAGTGAGCTGTCTGCCAGATAACCCTAGACTGAATGCTATACAATCCAACTTTGAGGAGGCAGCTACGATCAATGCTGATTGGTCCATCATTCAGGGTGCAACCTTCAAGTGCACAGGTCATGGATGTGGAACCATATCTTCAGGATGCTCTCTCTACTTCCATGGTGTAAGTGCATGTGCAGATGAAGAAGAATTTTGTTTATAACAATTCAAACCTTTTCCCTCAAAATGTCCCAAAAGTGATTACGTGATCACTCTGATTTCCGGTTTCTCTCCGCTATGTGCACTAAACCGGAACAGGGTGAGTTTCTACTTACGTTATCCGGTGTATGCGTCACAGCTCTCCTGGCTATTATCCGGATAATAGCGGAGAAAGTCAGTTTCTATTAGGCAAAATTTATCCCTCATCGGCCATTAACCGGATAATGGCTTCTAATAGAGAACACGCTGATAGGCTTTTATGCCTGTCTTGCCCTCAGTTGTCATCAAATGATAAGGTTACTTGCATGTGTTGTTAAAAAAAAGCATTCTGTCCCTATTAACCTTGTATTTCCCCTTTTCCTTTCCCCTTCCACAGCCTGGTGTGAGACAGCTAGTCAGTCATGATATGAGTACAGTGGAACCCAGCTATATCCAGTTCTACATCAGGATCGGTAGTGATGAGGAGAGGAGTGCATGCAGCAGGGCCACAGAGAGGGCGGAGGGTGTCCTACTCCAGTACTCTATAGATGGTGGTATCTCGTGGGTGCACCTGTTGGAGTTATACTACCAGGATTATACCATGCCAAGGTAAGGTCTTACGAATGAAAGAATGAAATATAATTATCATTACTGAACGTCCTAAATTCAGAGACTGTTCAATATGGGGGTGTTTCAATGTAAACATGGTTACCACTTTAGGAACAATTACATCAGAATTAAGATTATTTAGGGTATGTCAATTGTTTTTAAAAAAAAAACAGGTTTTTTTTTCTAACCTGTAATCAAAGAATGTTGTTAATGTATAAAATATAGAATAGTGTACTTGCTACCACATATGAATTAAATTTAGCCCCCCAAAAAGGAATACTAGCTATAAAAGATGAACAAGTAATAGTTTTCTACGGTATACACTTTAAAATGATGGTAGAAACAGCGTAACCTGTAGTTTATAGATGGTATTATTTCTTGATCTAGAATAAATTCCTTCTCCATTATTTTGTATCCTTAGATTTGTTCGCAAGGAGCTGCCAACAGGAGCTCAATCTCCTGCAACCCGTTTCCGCTGGAGACAGCCTCATCATGCAGGAGCTTACAATAGTCAATGGGCTGTAGATGATATCTTCATTGGCAATGACTTCAGACTTCAGTCTCTGGAAGCCTCATTTGTGGTAATAAAGATATAAGAATTGATGTAATGGTTGTGACGCTATGAGTGGTATTTGCTTTGTAAAATTGACTTTTTTTTTTGTATGCTATTAAAGTGTGTGATGCCTAGAATATTATAAGCTTTCTTTGTACATGCTTAACCTGTGGAACACAAAGTCTGAGATGATCTGAAGAGTGGGGTCTAAAGAGACTGAGTGTTACCCAAGCTTTAATTATAGTATCTAATGTCTTCATGTGAAAATGGAAATAAAGCAATTACTCTAATGACTGAGAAGTTTTGTTGTTGTCTAATTTTGAACTTTATAATTTAATGACTTTCCTAACCTTACTTCGGGGAGAGAAAGAGGAAATGATATATTACTTAGGAACACCACACTGCATTGTCGCTATGCATGTTGATTGGATAGCTTTGAAAAAACTATACTAAGAGGAAGATGGTGTAAAATTCTTGCATTTTCAGACTGCAGCTGTGAAATAGTAAGCATATACTAAGTATTCTAAGCTGATATAGGATGATTTAGAGGATATTTAAAATCCTTTATATAATTCATTTTGGGGGCCATCTCTTTGAAGACATATTGCTTTCCCCTGCACAGAATGACAGTCCACACCCAGACATCTGGATGTCCACCAGCAGTGGCCAAATGGGTACATTCTGCGGGTCAAGGGGTCCAGCTCTCTACTTTGATGCCGTTGGTGAGGATAGATTCGCTGTCACCAGATCAATGCAGCTCACCACAAGGGATGTTGTGCAGTTCAAGGTAAAAGCGATTTTTTTTTTTTTCTTCTTTTTTTTTTTTCCTACCTCTTATTGTTGCTTGAGTAGCATTCTGCCAGTAGGAAACATCTGGGCCCTGTTTCATTAACACTTATTGTCAATAACAAGATACAATAATTGTTATAAGCTACTGAAATCCTTACACTTGATTGGCTGTGAGCAGATTTGTCGTAGATTTGTGGCATTTTTTATATGTTGATATACAAGTTTTATGAAACGGGCCCAGCTTTAACCAGAAAAGTGTTAATTCTATCTAAAAGATTTTAAGTAAATGCCCTTGTGGCTTTAGGTGGACTATAGACTATTGATTGTGGTAATATGTGTACTAAAATGAAAAGAAATGACCATTTATACAAGCCAAGGAACAGTCTTTCCAGCACCACCTCGTAAAACATATGCAAAGATAGATATACACATGTTATCACAGTATTGAATTCAGAGAATATTTTAAAGAAAATTAAAAGCTCCAAAGGATCATTGAGAGTAGAGCCAGATGGAGAAATAACTAGTAGAAGAAGTACTTATATTGTGAAAGGATGATGAAATATCCAAGTACCCAGTAGCATGATGCCATTCAGTCTGTTTTGGTTTTAGGGACCAAATCACTTGTTGATGAAAATTCCTTTAAAAAATTCTTGTAGGTCGTGGTTGGATGCCAAGAAGAGTTCTCCCACTTTGCTCCAGTCTACCTGGAGAAATCCACCGATGGAGGGATCCACTGGGAGCTGGTAACCACTCCTTGCTACCCCTTCTCAGAGGGAGAGGTACAGTGTGATGGGCAGGGAGGAGAGCTGAGAGATGGGAGCATCTACCACTCTGGGAGGTACAATGACTGGGGATTGATAGTCATTCCTGTTCAAAGTGATATGACCCACAGGTAAATATAATATGATTAAATACTCTTTCATGCTAAGCACTGAATTCTATGGCTTAATAAGAAAAATCTATGTCATCTTTAAAAAATTTATCAAGTTTATATGTGTGTGCAGTATGTTTAATGTTTTGGTACTCTTAAAATTACTTACGGAATGTGTATCATGGGCATTTCATTTATATCTTATATCCAAGGGGGATGATAGTTTTGAAGTGCAGCTCTAATGTTTAGTTGGAACTTTAACAACAACAAAAATTGTTTTATTGCTCTTAGCCATAGAATACAAAGTTCAATAGGTGGAGGAAAATCTGAAGCCTTAATATCTTCATAAATAAAACAAAATACAAAACTTGATAAATGTATGACAGCTACCTTGAAATCCCTTTCTGCCATCATTTCAGCAACGTCCAGTTTCGTTGGTGGCAGGCCGGTGATCCTCTTGCTCCAGCCTTCGGGTTAGATGATGTGTAAATTGGTCAGTCTTGCCCTGGTCACTGCAGTGGACATGGGGTTTGTAGGAATGGCGACTGTGAATGTGACTCTGGATATCATGGTAGGTATATAGATGTAGCCTAATATTTTGATTTTAGGAATAACTTAAGATAAAAGTGAAAAAAGTGATTATGTGGAACAGTACATTTTGCATCCTACGGTAAACTTTCTTGGAATTATTGGTGGAAAAATAGAATGATTAACATGGAATGAGTAATTTTGGGTCTACCATTCCTTGCAAGGTGCATCTTGTGTATCCAAGGGCTCCAACCCACAGAGTTTCATTGATTGCTTTGATACAATGAGACCCCAGAGTGATGGTCAGTGTTCTCATACCTTGGGTGCCGATGTGGGTCAAGGGTGTAGGGTCATCAAGATGGACTCAACTCATTTCATTTTCCATTATCTTTAATTATTCTTTACTAGGTTCATCATGTACACCCAAGGGGTCCAACCCACAGAGTTTCATTGATGACTTTGATACAATGAGACCCCAGAGTGATGGTCAGTGTTCTCATACCTTGGGTGCCGATGTGGGTCAAGGGTGTAGGGTCATCAAGATGGACTCCACTCATTTCATTTTCCATTATCTATGATTCTATACTAGGTACATCATGTACACCAAAGGGATCCAACCCACAGAGTTTCATAGATAGCTTTGATACGATGAGACCCCAGAGTGATGGGTTGTGGTCTCATACCTTGGGTGCAGATGTAGGTCAAGGGTGTGGGGTCATCAAGATGGACAACTCTCTGTACTTCAGCTCCACCGGACCAAGAGAAGCCCAGACAGAGCCTGTCAATACTACTTCCATCAAGTGAGTTATTAGTGCCTCATGCTTAAGGATATCATTTTATAGGAACAGGCTTGTAACAATTCTGAAATAATTCATTGTGACAATATATTTATTTCATACCCAAATGTGCTTTTTATTGTTTGGGTAATATATCTTTGCTGTTTATGTCAATGACATATTGTTATTTTTTTACAAGTATGTGAATAGTACAGTGGAAGTTGCAATTTATGCTCTGAATCCAAAGTAAATGTTGCAGATGTGGTCATCTAGCTTCCATGCACAATATCTTTTCATAAATGTTATGTCAACATGTAATTTAATACTATTTATTCTGCTTTTATACCATTTTAAAATTCAGAATCGTCCAGTTCTATGTCCAGATAGGCAGCATGGACCAAGGTGACCAGTGCATGCCAGCCATAGATCGCAGTGAGGCCATCATTGTCCAGTATTCCAAAAATTCTGGCATCACGTGGCATACACTGAAGGTTCTTGACCCCACTCAACTAGGTGAAAGGTCAACACAGGTCACCATTAGTTTGCCTTCAGGGGCTAAGACACCGGATACTGTGTTTAGATGGTGGCAGCCTTTTGTGTCACTTGGTAAGTTAATGGTCAAGTGAAAATTTGAAAAAATATGTTTTTATTAGTGATGTAAAGTCAATGGTCTGATAGCAATGATTACAAATAAATTATTTTGACAAAATTAATTTAAAAAATGAGTTGATATTAATTTTTGCCATATATATATATATATATCAATGTTTGATAAATAATCTATTTGCATTAAAGGTTATTCCCGAAAGGTTCACTTTGACATACATTATGTTCATGAAGTAAATTTGTGTTTTGTGTGAAATTGTTGATTTTGAAAAGTAGACATTTAGAAGCATTCCATGGTGAAAAATATTCTGTACCAGAATTATCTGGATTTTCAACAAGCAAGAATATGAATATCATTTATTCACCTGTCATTTCCTATAAACCCTGATCTATTTGAGTAGAATTGTCCTATATACAAATTTTGTCATTATCCTAATCAACTTTTATGATGCAAAATTGACTCTAAACAAAGTGTAAAGACATTGCTACTCAATATTGTAATTATGTGCATTTCCTACTTTGCACAACGAATACAGGTATACCAAGGGCACAGTGGGCCTTGGATAACATAGTGATTGGTGCCAACGAGACCCGTTTGTATGGCTTTGAGGATACCTTCACTGGTGGTGCTAGTGATAACTGGTATATGACAATGGGAGGACAGGCTAAGCCGTTCTGTGGGGCCCAAGACGCGCTAGTCTTTGATTCCACTATAGGTAAGAATGATCTTTCATTAAGATTTGTCAACATAGATTCAATTCAAATCAATTTAATTCAAAGTTTATTCAACACTCTTCATAAAACCATTTAAAACATACAAATACAGAATGGAATGATAACAAAGAAGAAAAGATAGTGATGCAAATTACGCAGTTTATGAGAGCATTTGGGATAGGCAGAAAAGAGGGATTCCTTAAATGAAAGCCTATACCCCTAAACACACACACACACACGCACACACGCACACACACACACACACACACATAAAGATAAAAAAGAACACACTATCATGTACAATCAGAGTAAAAAACACTATCAAGAAAATGTTGTAGAGATTAAGGACAGATCTAGAATTTGACACTATAACATCACTTGAATTGTAATTCTTGTTGTTGACTGTATCATTTGGTATTTTGGTATTTTGACACACGCAATGAGAAATGCATTTGGTTGAATGCATTAAACAAAAATTGAAAACAGTGCTGAGAGTTATTGCTTTTGTGTATTTTCAAAGACCACTTCATGATGATTTACTTCTCTGTCCTAAACCTAGATATTAAGAAACTGCTGTAAAGATCAAGATCTTATCATTAGGCCTCACAGAGATCTTGAACAAGATGGCAGAGAAGGAGACATTCATAACAAATCTTCATACATTTCCCAGTAAGGTCTCCATTTGAGTCTCCCTGTTAAGGAGCACACAGTTTTATATTTTACAAATACCTTTACTGCTTTTCTGTGGGTGGCCTTCTGGTACATAACAAGATAGACTGTTGTCTCTTGCTGTTACATAATAAATATACTTTTCTAACAAATGCTGTTGCTATATTACAGGGGTACCTCGCTACACTGAGACCTGGGACTTCCACGTCACCATGACCGCCTTCCTGCAGTTTGAGCTGACCATGGGTTGTGCAGGGGGCACACCTTCCCTCTCAGCCTATGCTGTTCTGCTAGAGTACTCCTTGGACATGGGACAGACGTGGAACCTGGTGGCGGAAGAATGCAGTCCTCCAGACATGGGGTGCGGTCGATACGGGATGAGCACGGTCTACCTGTCTCAGATGCATCAGGATTGGACAAGGGTCACAGTCTATCTGCCTGTAGCTGCTATGTGAGTGCAAGGGAGCTAGAGGAAAGAAGATGATCAAGCTAACAAGAGAATCGATAGAGCAGAGAATCTTGTAATGAAAGACAGAGACAGATTCCATCTCCCAAGAAATACATCTTGAGCTCATTATTTCTCAGTCTGTTTTTAATTCATGCGTTGAACAAGATTTTTTGCACATCACAATTCCAGTGAACACTATTTATGAAAAGAAAATTAAGGAAAAAAGTACTAGATGCTGGCTACAGTGTATTTTTGCAAGTAAGAAATGGGTTGTACAAAACATTGTTGGTGAAATGTTGGTGTACTACTCCATAAGATTACCGTTTTGAAAGAAGAGGATGTAGGCCTAAACGTAGGTCAATCTACATGACAATAAAAATAACCACTCTTAACTTATATACCTTTACGAGGGCATATAACCATTTTAGAGCAGGCATGAGTTATAGGTATAGCCACGAATATCAGACTTTTTTTCTGGGCAAAGATGCTACCATTGTTGAAAAAAAAAAGCAAGGCAACATATAAATGAGTTTTCTGGCAATGAAGAAAAGTGAGTGCAAGATGAAGGAAATAATTTCTATTATCATTACTATTCTATCAAAATATTGTAAGCATCCTCATCCCCATCATCATCATCCTCATTTCATGTATTCATGTACATGCCATCTACAGAACTGATCATGAAACGAGGATTAACAAAGTTTTATCGACACGATAGGTTGAACAAGAACACAGATGGAGACAAAGTCAAAGACAAATATGCAATTCTCACGAGGGATAGCCAAAACCCAGTCTAGCTGTTCAATACTTATCCTGATAAATAGGATTTGTGTCATTTTATTCCATAAAATATATTTAGGCTATAGTGGTGACATTGTTATTACTTATATGATAAGGCACACAACGGCTTTTTTTAGATGGCAAAATGAATATTTCAAATTATGAGAACGAAGTCGAAAGCATTTAAAGTAAATATTATTTTTCTTTTCGAGAATAAACAATGTTCGTCTCAAAATTTATTCCCCAAATAGTCCTATATTTGATTTGCACATTAAAAAGAAAGGGCATTTAGTGTAGATCATGGCATAATGTTGGTCAGAAAATAGTTACAAAATGTGTTGAAAACCCATGTAAAACAACGGCTTAGGTCTATTATTTATGGCCCGGTTGATAATCGGCCGAGCTTTAGCAGACGACAATCATTGACAATGGGGGAATAAATGTAGGTATCAACCGATCTGCACGTGAGGCGGTGCTTACGCAATTTGTATTGTGAGTGTATTGAAAAGGAAAGAATTGAAGCTTCAACAAAATAAGACAGCAATTTCCCTCAAAAATAACAGAACTTATTTTTTGTATTGATGAACAAAACTTATATTTTTAGAAAGAAAAAGGTCTGATCTTTCATTTTTTGTCTTGCCTGCGTAGCAAAAAGCGAGACATAGGCGCCACTTTTCCGGTGACAGCGGCGGCGTCAACATCTTTTTTTAATTTATTATTTTTGATTTAATTTTGAAAGTATAAGTTCTTAGTCAATAAAACTTAGACTATAGGGTTATCAAGTATCCCCAATCATGTGAGTAGAATTTCAGGTCACAAAGTCAAGGTCAAAGGTCATTTAAGGTCAACAAACTAAGACTTTGTTGTGGCATCAACATCAAGATTTTGAATTTTTAGCTTATTTTCAAAATTGTTTGTTCAAATTCCAAGAAACTTGTACCCAAAGGTTATCAAGTATCACAAATCATATGACACAAATTCCATGTCACAAGGTCGAAGGTCATTTTAGGACTGTAGACTTGAATTATGTTTTCACAACTTGATATGAAAATTAATAAGTCATTAAAAAAAAAAAAATTGTTCACATTTCATTCAAGTTATCGATCCTGGTACAATTAATAGTAAATATTCTTCTGATGATTCTTAGTCAATATTCACTTCAAAATGCTGATTATATTCGGAGGATTTCATTTTTGGGGCCTGCTAATGGGCCACCCTGCCTATATGTTCCAACAGTAATTTTTAATCATATCAAATTGTGTAATGCAGGCGAGACCGCCGAGAGCGTATCCCTTGTTACATTTTTTAAAAATCACGAAAATGATTTAATGAGGCGCAATGAGCAATGAAAGTAGAAAGCACAGCCAATTTTGCCATTACTGGCAATGTAATCGAANGGATTTGTGTCATTTTATTCCATAAAATATATTTAGGCTATAGTGGTGACATTGTTATTACTTATATGATAAGGCACACAACGGCTTTTTTTAGATGGCAAAATGAATATTTCAAATTATGACAACAAAGTCGAAAGCATTCAAAGTAAACATTATTTTTCTTTTCGAGAATAAAACAATGTTCGTCTCAAAATTTATTCCCCAAATAGTCCTATATTTTATTTGCACATTAAAAAGAAAGGGCATTTAGTGTAGATCATGGCATAATGTTGGTCAGAATATAGTTACAAAATGTGTCGAAAACCCATGTAAAACAACGGCTTAGGCCTATTATTTATGGCTCGGTTGATAATCGGCCGAGCTTTAGCAGACGACAATCATTGACAATGGGAGAATAAATGTAGGTATCAACCGATCTGCACTTGCGGCGGTGTTTACGCAATTTGTATTGTGAGTGTATTGAAAAGGAAAGAATTGAAGCTTCAACAAAAGACAGCAATTTCCCTCAAAAATAACAGAACTTATTTTTTTGTATTGATGAACAAAACTTATATTTTTAGAAAGAAAAAAGTCTGATCTTTCATTTTTGTCTCGCCTGCGTAGCAAAAAGCGAGACGTAGGCGCCACTTTTCCGGTGACAGCGGCGGCGTCAACATCAAAAACTTAACCTACTGTTAAGTTTTTGAATTTTTGATTTAATTTTGAAAGTATAAGTTTTTAGTCAATAAAACTTGGACTATAGGGTTATCAAGTATCCCCAATCATGTGAGTAGAATTTCAGGTCACAAAGTCAAGGTCAAAGGTCATTTAAGGTCAACAAACTAAGACTTTGTTGTGGCATCAACAACAAGATTTTGAATTTTTAGCATATTTTCAAAATTGTTTGTTCAAATTCCAAGAAACTTGTACCCAAAGGTTATCAAGTATCACAAATCATATGACACAAATTCCAGGTCACAAGGTCGAAGGTCATTTTAGGACTGTAGACTTAAATTATGTTTTCACAACTTGATATGAAAACTAATAGGTCATTACAAAAAAAAAAATTGTTCATATTTCATTATTTCATTAAGTTATTGATCCTGGTACAAGTAATATTAAATATTCTTCTGATGATTCTTAGTCAATATTCACTTCAAAATGCTGATTATATTCAGAAGATTTCATTTTGGGGGCCTGCTAATGGGCCACCCTGCCTATATGTTCCAACAGTAATTTTTAATCATATCAAATTGTGTAATGCAGGCGAGACCGCCGAGAGCGTATCCCTTGTTACATTTTTAAAAAATCACGAAAATGATTGAATGAGGCGCAATGAGCAATGAAAGTAGAAAGCACAGCCAATTTTACCATTACTGGCAATGTAAACGAAATCGCTCCGTCACAGGGGAAACAATCGCCGTGCGCGGGCTCGCTTTCAAAAGGTTAAGTAAAATGGAAAGTTTACTGGTAAGTAAAACTAATTGATGGATAAATGTAAAAGAAAAAACAAAAAAACAAAGAGGAGATAAATAATTTAAAACAAAATCTACAGAACTGATGACATTCATACAAGACATGAGAAGTTTTCAGTTTGACTGGTTTCAGATAGACATTTTACAGTTTAGAAAGATTTGTGACAGCTGTATGCAAACAAATAACACAACACATTCATACTTGGTTGTGATTTTATATAGTTACAAGATATCATAAGGTTTAATGAATCGTAAGTACATTTATCTTTTGTTTTATCACATATAGCAATGTGCCATGAATTCACATGCATTTACAATGATAGACCTATTGCATTTAATGTATGGAGTATAAAAGTATAAATTAATGATAATCAATATGATGAATTCAATGTCTCGTTTCATGATATTTTCCACACAAGATCATGAAAAATAAAAAAAAATGAATTTACATGCAGTTACAAAGATATCACAATAAAATTATATATACGGTAAGTCAATAAAAGTCAATATGATGAATTCACTGCCATGGATCATGCAATTTTCAATACAACTTCAAACAATTGCTGTTGTTGCTGTTGTATTTTTTCCCTCTTCAATTCTACCATTTACAATAATTTAACCCTAAAAATCGTAACTAATTGATATAGATGAATAATAAATCAAAATTTGCGGTTCATGAAATTTTCCATACAACTTTGAAAAATTGGGTCAGAACCCTGTATGTTCCAGCTACATGTACACATAACCGACATTATATTGATACATGCTTTTAACTAGAAATGAATTGGAGCAACATAACTCCCTCCAAAATCCCTCTTGAAATATCATGGTAATTACACAAAAAATAATGAATATTCCCCAAATCTTATAGTTAAGCATTTCTTATCGAAGTCAAGCTTTTGTTTTTGTTTAAACTTTAAACATAAACTTTCCTCGCTGCTTCAAAGCCTATTGAGACTTTGTATCGATACATACACATAATGTTCACAACCGAAAGAAAATAACTGTATTGCTCTCTTTTTCTTTTCGAATGAGGAGTCGATTCCCAATCCATCTTCATTATATTCTAATCCGTTTGAATTTTGGTCCATGTGAAAAATTGAAAATACTTTTATTGAACTCTAAGCCAAATCAAAGATAGGGATTACCAGCATACACAAGATATTCAGGTCCATCCGGTTTCCTTCACACATTCTCTACCCCAGATATACTTCCCAAAACGAGTTGTTCAATTATTACAGAAATGTTTAATTTATCGTAATTATAAAATTCCCATTATTATAAAAATGAGATATTAGGCCTAAAATAAAAACTTGTTGTATGGGCCTTTGCAACCGACCTAAAAATCTGAAAATCTATGGTCGGCATTTAAAAAAACTTTTTTTTCAAAACCGTTTTTTAAAGATTTCTTTAAATTAATGAATAAAAAAAAAATTCTTGTGTTTGTTTAAATGGGATAGAAATGCATAAAATCATATTATTTCAAAATTATCACTCGTGCAAACCATGGATGATTATGAGCTGGAAAAGAGATCTATGGAATGATGACGTTGAAACACATATACATGTATTTAAGCATTAAAAACTGAGAAATGTCAGCCAAAAGAGGGCGGAAGAAAAAGAAGAAGCAAAAAAAAAAAATAATCAAATCTTAAAAATATTGGCCCAAAGAGGGCGACAAAAAAAAGTATTAAAAAAAAAAAAACTTTTCCGACCAACTGACCCATGCTTTGGCACCCAAAGGGCAATACAACAAGTTTTTATTTTAGGCCTTATGTAACTATTGAAAGATGGAATTGGTTTATGCCGGGTATGATGATAACAACTTCTAAATAAAAAGTCACTGAGATTTCAAAGTGATATAAAGTATTTTTAAAAAATTAGAAAATCTGTTAGTAATATATGTTTGTAAACATTCTGCGAAAGAAATAGAGATATTATAACTTCAACTGTGTTGTAAGAACAATTAGATATTCCAATATTCTGTTGAGGCAAGTTAGGCCTGCAATATGAGGAATTGTATCATATTTATTCTTTCTGTACACATAAAGTTTGTCTCCGTCACAAACTACAAGGTTACCAGTAGGAATTACGATGCATGGGTTAGAGGACTTGTAGATGTTCCGGTCTGATTCCTTGTATTCCACGATCCTCCTTGACTGGATGATACCATCACATGACACCGTATCAACTGCGTAGACATTACGCTCTCTATCCCAGTATGTGATGTAGAGTGTGTCTGTCAGTTTGTCAACGCGACACCATGACACGCACCACGTATCAGAGTGTATGACAGCCTTCTCTTCTCCTGATCGTGAGATGACAGTGAATTCATTATCACCTGTCTTCACAGCGATATCACCTGATGACAAGGCTTGTATCTTACCCCACACCTTCTTGCCCTGCACCAAAATAGTGTTTACTATCTTACCATCAGCAGGGTTGATGACATAGATATTAGGCTGATTGAACTGAGCAGCGACAATCATTCCATCCCTGTCAACATCAACCTGCATACTAGTATTAATAGAGCGGCTATTCCTCGGAATGCTGATGTTTCTAATCACCTTCCATTGTCTGTCATAGAGAGTGATGCATCCATCCAAGCTGCCACCCATGAAGCCTATTCTCCCCTTACCACATACTATTATGTTGCCGTCTATGGGGGCGCATGATGTAATATACATGCTACTTCCTCCTTCAATGACGTTTTGTGTGCGTTCAGTGTTGATATTTGTAACATACGTCGTATTGTTCTTTATGTCCCGCACACATATCTCATCATCACTGATCAAACCACACACCCGTGGGTAATTAACAATCGGTGGAATGTGGATTGACTTGACAAGCACCCATTTACCGATATAGCCATCAATTCTCCAATAGGGTTCCCCACCTACTTCACCATCGACAAACTTCACTTTCTGAACTTCACACTGTATTTGGTCAAGACAGTCGCTAACATCTTGATAAACATTTGAACTTGTATTGTTATCTAGGGATGCAAGTACTTGAGGAGCTTCATTCACTATTGTTTTGTCATCTTTGTTAATTCGTTTGATCTTGGTGTCAATATTATCCATATTGCTGATTGCATGCTGGTTCTTACTTGTGAGATCTTTTATCTTTTTAGCAACCAACTCGCTGATTGCCTTTGTCTCTGATTCGACTTTTGCTCGGCTTTCTTTGATGGTTAGTTGTTGTTGTTCTGCTTCTTCGTGACATGATTTAATCCGTCTGTCCCTCTTTTCATTAATGATTTTTATTTCTTCATCCGTCTCCTCGTCGATCGAACGAATCAATCCTTTCTCCTTGTCTTTCACAATCTTTAAATGCTCTTCGAATGCCACCTTAAGTTCATCGTTGACTGATTGAAAATGTTTACTTACAGAGGTTACAGTGGAATCCACTTTAGAGTCAAGCACTTTCAGTTGTTTCTTCATTTCCTATATCTCTTGCTGCTTATCATGCAGTTTCTTTCTCCTCTCCAAGATGACATCCTCGATGTCATCTAGCTCACATGGTTTATGATCTTTCGTAGCGCATGGATGACAAACAGGGATTTTGTGTTCTTTGCAGTAAAATTTGATTGGCTCCCCGTGTTTGTCACATGACCATGTCATGTCATGACCTTTTCTAGTGTGTAGCTTGACCTTACCATCTCTCTCTGCTGGGAACTTGGACGCCATGATGAGAAGCAAATAGTTGGAAGTAACCTGCACCGTGAACAATAATAAAAATAAAATTAGAGAAAATTTTGTTAGGAGAAGACGTATAGAGAAGCGGATCAAGAAACAAAAAGAGACAGACAAAGTCATGTACATGGGGTGGAGGAAAATCAAGTAGAAAAGCAGAAACATAGAATAGAATATCAAACATTAAATATAATATTTTCTTTATTATTCTGTCTTCTACGCCTATTGCTCATCAGTACATTATGACCGACATATTTGTACTTGTTCATGCGAATAATGTAATCATGATGTAACTATTATCCACTTTGATAATGACATTGACATTAATGTTACATCGCGTCCTAATATATCAAACCCATAAATTCCTTGTTTTAAATACAACCAACAGAGAAGATGACCATTATAGACCTACTTATCTAACGTCCTATGGCTATGTGCCTCAAATTATGTGTACAAATTATTACAAATATGTCATATTACAAATGCAAGATATTACTCACGAAGAGTTTGCTGTATTATCCCGTGGCAACGAGGACTTTTCCAATATCACACTATGATGTTGTATTACAGTGTACAGTTTGAATGTATAACAATGAAACAAAAATGAAAGAGAAAAGGAAGTGGAGTGTTTGTGAAATATCTGGCATTCACCAGCTAAACAATATATGATCCATCCAATGGAAACATAGTTCTAAGTCCAAAGTTCAAAGTTTTTTGTTTAAGTATTTTTAATTATGCTTTAATAGCCTTTCATTATCTATATTCCTCTTCTTTTAGATCCACGTCCACCAGGTTCCGATGGCATCAGCCCGATTTCCGTAACAGTCGTGATGTCTGGGCCATAGATAATATTTACCTTGGTAACAGTTGCCCTTGGATGTGTTCAGGACATGGGCGTTGCGATAGAGGATATTGTGTGTAAGTTCTTTTGTTTCTTTAGTAGTTTGGGGAAAACATTATTATTGAGAAATCCAGTACAGCCAGAAAATTTGTTGATTGTAAACTTTGTGGAAGTAGACCATTCCTGATACTTTCAAAGGTTTCTTATGCATGTGAAATTATCTGGATCCTCAGTAGTATGTCCTAAAAAAGCTAACAGAATTTATTTAAGAAGTAGTTTATTCCTCTCCGATCCTCTAGAAGTATTTTGAGGTTACTGAAGTGGCTTACCGTAATCACTTTGATGCAGTTTGACATTGCTATCAAATTTTCATTAGACACCAGCTCAAGTTATCTCATACTTTACACATGCATTTAGCAGGGTAATGTCTGGTGTGGAAATTATAGTTTTTAAATAATGTCTTGGTGATATAAGCACTAACCACAATTCCTCCTCCAATGCATGAATTCTAAATCATTCAGATGCGACCCAGGCTATGCTGGAAGCTACTGTGTACCGAGTATTCCACTACCAAAGCAGCTCAAAGACAGCTTTGATGGACCACCCAGGTTGGACTCATCTCGATGGCTCTCCAAGTATGGCATGCTCCGGGGCAGCACCCAATGTGATGGGGTATTGGTGTCTGGCAATGCTGCAATATTCAATCAAGTATGACCAAGGAGTGCTTCACAAAGACTAAGATGGACTTTAAGTTGAACTTAACTATGGCAGGCCGTTTATGCCACTGTCTGCTCTCACCATTAATTGGTGTTGGTCCCTCAAGGGACGTACAAATCATGGTCTCAAATCTGCAGAATTTATATTCTTTTGATAATTCATTGTAGAAGGAATAAATATTTATCTAATGATCATAATGGTGAAAGCGACCAGTGGCATGAATAGCCTGCCATATATAAGTCCAACTGAAAGTCAATATTAGTCTTTGTGAAACAACCTCCAGGTTTTAAAAAATTGTTTGTGGAGAATTGATTGGTTAGAACATGCGATCTATTGACATTGCATAATTGGGGAATATTCATTAGAAGTAAAGACGTGTAGTATTTATCTCTTCTTTGTCTATATAATATCATTTATTTTACATCTGTATGAGAAGGATAAAGATCTAATGGCAAATTGATCTTGTTTATTGTCTTAGCACACAAATCTAAACGTATACATGCTTTTCACAATTTGATTTACTAGTCACATACATGTACATGTAACCTTCATATTCATCAAGGAATGCATCTTCTGAATGTGAAAGAGATTAAATTGTAGGAGGGATGAAAGATAATAATTACAGGTGATTATCTGATTTATATAAGGGCGAGTTGTCAAAGAAAAATTATGTACAGCTTCATTTTCATTAATGGTTCAGAGAGATTGTTTATTGCCCATGTAGATCTTTGTGCATATATAGTTACTCTTAATTACGAATATACTTTTTCATTTTCTGATGTTTCTAGCCCGGTGTGAGGATGTTAGTATCCCAAGATGTGGATGCTACAATGATGGAATATGTCCAGTTTACATTCAAGTACAGTTGCTATGACGACCCGTCATCTAGTCGATCATCTGCGGTTCTACTTCAGTACTCCATCAATGGTGGTATTACGTGGGAACTGTTGCAAGAACTTCCCTTTACCCCCATCCAGGCAACCTTCTTCAACATCAAGGTACATGTGTAATTTTATAGAAATTTTTTCACAGGTTTTGCTCAGTTTAAACTTGGTGGCAATAATGACTTACCCCAGTACTTAGAAATATACTGATGATGAACCAGAAGATCATGTTAGAACTTTACAAATTCTGCTTTTTCCAGCAATGTTGTTTAATAGAGCATTTTATATGATGTTATTAT
Organism: Hemicentrotus pulcherrimus; assembly: GCA_003118195.1. Classification (NCBI taxonomy): domain Eukaryota; kingdom Metazoa; phylum Echinodermata; class Echinoidea; order Camarodonta; family Strongylocentrotidae; genus Hemicentrotus; species Hemicentrotus pulcherrimus. The sequence continues at coordinate 71,933 of BEXV01000906.1, forward strand.
ATATGATGTTTGCATTATTAATTCAAACTAAGAGTGCTGAATTGTGCATGAATTTCTCTGTTTGGCAAAATACATGTACATGTACCAGTGTCATTGGACTGTTTCTTGATTATGACACTTAAAAATAAAATTGCATAAATCAGAAAATTGAGAACATGCTCCTGTGATTACTCAATATGGGTTTTTTATTCCTGGCTGCTTTGTTGACTCAAGTGTCTGGTTCTTTGTTCCACTTAAATCCTGTCTGCACTAGTTTGGCCAGGTGGATTAGACCTCCCTGCAAGGTCACTGACAGGTGGTTATCTCATCAAATCAGCTCTCAATTACCGGTAACATAAGAAAAAGAAGATCATGGGGGACCAATGGTCACCGATTAGGCATTGTTTGCTATATATAAAGGCACAAGTAGCTATAAGTAGTGCAGTGGAGCTCTAAGTGAATTGCTCAAGCAATACTTTCAATTCTTTAATCGGATACATGCAGCTTCCGATGTTGTCCAAGACCAACTCCACCCGCTTCAGGTTCTGGCAGCCCCAGCACTCCCTGCAAGGCAATTCATGGGCCCTGGATAACCTCATCATCGGGGGTAACTTCATGACCCGAGGACCGCTCCAGGAGACCTTTGAACTCGGCCGCATCAATAACAATGACTGGTTGTTCTACCCCGGGGCGACAACACTTACTGAGCACTGCCCTCAACATCAGAGACAGGGTGTATCGTATCTACCACCAAGTCCGTATGAGCTTTCAAGAGGGAACGGGTTGAGGTAAGATCATCTTGTTTATGTAATGTCTTAGACAGCCATTTTGTGTTCGTTTTTATGTCCAAGGTACATGTTTGTCCATTCCCCATGTCTTAAGCCTGCTTCTTTTGGGATCATTTTATCAGAGATGTACCTTGACTTATGTTATCCTTTCAGAAATATTATATCTAATTTTTTACAAAAGCATGTCTGTATTATCTGAATCTTAGCTGAGATAAAATTTATGTAAAAGTACAAGAAGAATAGTATACCAAATGACACAAATTTCAAGGAAAAAATTGAAAGTACTAGAAATTTATTTTATGTGTCCATTTTTGTAGTGCTCGAATTCCGATATATTCGACGAAGAAATTGTTTTGATTAATTAAAATTGTAGTCTATCAGGTAAAAGATATTTGTGAGTGTGGGTTACTGCTGAAAATTAATAGTCTATATTTATATATATTTATATATTTTTTTTTTACAGCTATCAAATTGGGAATCATCCATCATTGGTGTTTCCTCACAGTATTGGAGAGCACTCTGTGACAACCAGAGATATTGATATCGATGAAAGTAGCATCATTCAATTTGAGGTAAGATATTCTATACATGTATGTACAAGAGGTGGTTTAGTGTTTACATATCAATCAGGCAATGTTGATATATGAAAATACATTTTTAAGTGAACTTACACATGTTGTCTACTTGGAATTATAATAATTTTTAAAGCTTTATGACTAAATTTGCCTTTACATTTATGGCTTTATACAGTATGTGTAATGTCTCTGTATTACACATTTCTTTTCAACAAAAACAAAATTATAGAACTTGGAGAACATAATTCTGTCTTACATATCATTCCTTATTTAAATAATGGCATAGTTTCACACTTATGTCCAGATTTTCTTGACACTAACTGCTTTTTATCTTAAAGGGAGTCTAGCTTCGCAAAATACTGTTATCGCCATCTACATGTATGTCTTTTTTTGAACAACTGCACGTAAACGAATGGAATTGATTAATGCTAGGCGGCGACTTAATCTCTACATGGTCAGCGTTCGAGAAACAGACCAAAGTTCTCACGTTTCTGTTTCGCATATGTTGCACGCACATGATTGCTGCGGTCGCGTCGTTCATAGTCGTATTTATACCCGATTGGCCCCGATTGGCCCCGAGTCAGGTCACAATCTCGTCAGGCTATACTCCCTTTAAAACGATAATTCTTGTGTTCTTCTTTCCCAGATCAATGTGGGATGCACCAATCAGTCGAGTGCCATCCATCCTGTCAGGCTGGAGGTATCTAGAGACTATGGTTCCTCGTGGAGTCTACTCTCACCAGACTGCTTCTCCAACCAGTCTACTTGTCTCTCATGCTCTGAGCATCTCACCACTCCCACAGTCTATTATAGTGGAGAGAATGAGAGATGGGTTCGGTATACCATTCTCCTCTCAAGACTTCATGTTTGCGGGTGAGTACAGATTTTATAGGAGCATACTAACAAAATGATCATGACAACAGATGTAGGTGAATTTAAGCTAATCTACATTTCATACCTTAATAACTACCCTAAAATATAACCCCTGGTGTGACAGAATATCGTATAGAGGCTTCCCAATTAAGGTATTTGCATTTTTAAATAGTTATAATTTGTTTATTTATTCATCGTAATAATACATATTAGGCATCTGAGTCAGATTTGAATGAAAACTACCTTTGACCCACATTTTTATTCTCAAAATCTTTATCTAATGCTTTTGTGTTGCTTTGGTGTTGCTTTAATGCCTCTCAGAACTGTCCGATTCCGTTGGTACCAGGGCTCCTTCACAGCCCAGGAGAACCCCAAGCAGTGGGCCATAGATGGGATCTACATTGGACCAGGCTGTCCTCTCAACTGTAACGGACATGGTTCCTGCGCCAATGGATTCATGTGCCACTGTGACCCGGGTTATGGGGGACAGATGTGCTACGCCCTACTACCGAATCCTTTCTTCCTCAAGGAATCCTTTCAAAGTAAGGAATATTTTGTTGTTGTTGCTGAGAACCAAAAGGGTGATATATATCTCTTACACTGAAGTAATGCTTGTCTGGTTCTTAACAGCCAGTTTGTCTTCTCTTTATCTTGTATGGTTTCAGTCAATGTTCCTACATGTGCAGTTAACAACTACATTATTCATACTCTTACCAACTTATGTAATTTTTTTTTAAGTATGGGAAAAATGAATTAGTCCTGATTTACATTTCTTGAGAATGTGACATATGAAAGCTTACATTTAAAGTATTCCACAAAGGCCATAATTCAACCAGTCCACCTTTCATTATTGATTTACAAAAAACACAAACTAATTTACAAGGTGTATAAATAATTTAGTCGTTAACTGTTTATTAAGACATTTTGTGTAGGGAAGTATTTGATGTAACACCAATAGATTGCTAGCTTGACATTAATTTGAATCCTATAACTTTGACAATCCCATTAAATGCCAACTGATAGAACATATAGATAGATAATCCTTTGAAAAATAAAAAAATTAGTTTCATACTCATTTTTAACAGTAATATGAACATATTTCAACAGAAAGCATTCTGTAATCTCTGCCATTTGACTAGATTCTGGATCTTTAGACCGGAAGAAGTTCTCACAGTGGAGTGGTGCAGAGGTAACTCAGAAATGTGGAACCTTGATCACCGGAAAGAGTCTTCATTTCACTGGATCTGGGAGAAGAATGCTTACAACGGTTGATATGGATCTTACTATGGCAAGGTAAGCAGGTCTCTCTATCTCTCTCTCTCTATCTCTCTCTCCCAGCACCTCCTCATCTCCCCTCTCCTGCCTCTTGCTGTCTCCTTTTTCCTGACTCACTTATTTGCCCATGTGAAAACAATAGTAAATAACAATTCCAGCTTTTGTGGGCTTGATATGCCCAGTTGATAGCTTATTTTTAGTAGCGTTTGATTTTTCTTCCAGATTGCTTACGCTGTATCATTAAAGTTTGTACTGTGGCTGAGCCTTTGACCATCACTGACTTGGTATTTTAATGATATGTACCATAAATGTATTTCTCCAAAGTCATTGAACAGAAAATGAGGAAATAGATATCATTTTTTGTTACAAGAAACATGCTCAAGAAAGTCACTGAGTTGTCAGGTTTAAGTGTATTTCAATTTGATCTCCTCTCACAGTATCATCAGCTTCTACATCCGGCTTGGTTGCTCCCAGCGTCCTCCATCTCAACTGAATCTACCCATCATCCTCCAGTCCTCATCCAACGGTGGCATCACATGGGATACCATCCAGGAAATGACATTTGACCCTCAGAGTAATGACCCTATGTATGTAGCCCTTCAGCTTCCTGCCGGGTCACACTCCAACGCTACCAGGATCAGATGGTGGCAACCATCCAGGGACGGGGCTTACATTGATGAGTGGGCCATTGATCAGGTTGGTCCGAGCCTCGGTTGTTATGCCTCCGCCATTGAATTTGTGTATTGATATTCTATTATTGTCTGTTATTTTCAGCCATTAGGAAGTTAATTCTTATTTCTAGACAATGAGTCAATGCCCTTTTGGCTCCCAAGCTTTATCTTATCTTATACAGTCAAACCTGTCTATAGCCACCACCCAAGGGAAACATGAAAAGTGGTCTTTGAAGACAGGCGGTCTTTGTAGACAGGTTCCTTTAGTAAATGTCTCAGTGAGAAACCATTTTTTGAAGGGAATTTAAAAAAATGTGGTCTTTGACACTAAAGAAAATTTGACTGTATTATTCATTCAATGTTTCATAATGATTAATATGTAGGCCTACAGTATCATTCTTGTTCAAAATATTGATTTACGTCATCGCAAATATTTGGAAGTCTCCCAAGACAGTCATTCTTTGAAAGAAGAGTACCATTTTCATACAGTTTGTTTGTGAAATGATTGTGGCAAAGAAAACTGGAGAGCTGTCAGATGATATTCAAGCACTCAAGATTGCCAATATTTGAGAAGTACAATATCCACTGCTCTACAGATTTATAGAACTAATGTTTCATCCATTTACATGAATAAAAGTACAGCATCAGGGGAGTGTTACACAAAGACTAAGATCGACTTTAAGTTGGAGTCAACAATGGCAGGCCGTTCGTGCAACTGTTTGCTCTCACCATTGTAATCTTTAAAAAAAATCTTTCCTTCAATAATAAATTGTCAAAAATGACCATGATTTGTATGTCCCTTGAAAGACCAATGCCAACCAGAGACCAATGGGGGAAATGGTGAGAACAAACAGCGGAATGCATGAATGGCCTGCCATAGTTGAGTCCAACTAAATGAATCTTAGTCTTTGTAAAATACCCCCCCCCCCCGATCACATGTGTCATCACACTGTCCTCTCTCTCATGAGAAAAAAAGGGATATATTGACAGCTCAAAACAAATATACAGTAAATGCAAATGGAGCATTATGCAGATATATGAAGAATAATATAAATTGTTCTTCCTGACAGATTTTTATCGGTGGATACATCCATGGTCAGATGGTACTTGAAGATGATTTCACTACATCGCTCCAGAATGACGATGATCAGAACTTCTCTCTTCAAGATCAGAATTGGCTCATCTCACCTGGTAGCACCATGGGCCAGGTAAGAAAATGCTTGAGGATCGATTTTCCCCATCTAGCTATTTCACATTGTTCATTGGCTGGAAACACCGGTTGTCGTTCCTTTAATGCATTCTGCACTAGTTTGGCCAGGAAAGATTAGACCTCCCTGCATGGTCACTGGCAGGTGTGGATCTCATCAAATCAGCTCTCAATTAACATAAGAAAAAGGGGGCCATGGGGGATCAACGGGTACCGCTTAGGCATTGTTGACTGAATGAAGGGCACAAGTAGCTACAAGTAGTGCAGTCTCGCTTTAAGACACACCAAGCAAGATTGTCACCCAAAACTGCCCTTTCTGTAGCCATTCCAATATAGCTGACCTGGTAGATTTGCCAGTAATGTTGGAGGGGAAAAAAATTGTCTCTCTTTCTCTAAACCAAGTTTGTCCTACATGGACATATACTTACCCTAACATAACCTTTGAACTCTGAATTTTCTAACCCTGGTAGGCCTTATTATACAAAGACGACCAGCTGGTCCCATAGTAACGAGGTTGAAATGTTGTGCTATTTGCCAACTCTAATATATAATGGAGATGCTTATCATATACCATATTTACTAGTATTCAATCTTTATGATATATTTAGCAATAATATTTTCTTAGTTGAGATGGCTGCTAATTGATGCAAATAGTATAATGATTTTTTTATAGATTTGCCAGCTTTTGAGCAAGGGATTGATAACCAAGTGTTTGTATTGCAACTTTCAGGTGTGTGGTGTTGCTCATAATGCTCTACACTTTGCCAGCAATGAACAGATGAGATACACCATCACCTCTGATGTCATGGTAACAGACCACACCTTCCTGCAGTTTGATATCGCTCTGGGATGCACTGAGCAGGAGACATGTTATGGTGAGTTTTACTCATTTCACTTTGTAATATCCTATTCTTCTTTCTTTCTTTCATTTCTCTCTCCCTCTGTCTTTAAATTGATCCCTCTTCTGTGTGTACATTGTTAAAAAATAACTTATCATGAAAGGTTTGTTATTGTTATCATGTTCCTGGTTTCATAATCGCAAGTATTTAATCCCTCATATTTCTCTTTTTCAGTCTCTTAACCTCCTGTCTTATCTTTGTTTTCTTCTCATCCTTTCTCTTTGTTTTTTCCACTCATTTTTGAATGTGTCCCAAAACTTATCATCTGTCCATGTTTCACACCATGGATTCCTAACCTATTATTGGAAAGTTTCATGTTTCTTTGCTTTCTTCTGCCAGAGACGAATCTGATTTGAGTTTTTAGAGGATACTAGGGTTGGCCCGATTTTGAATCACCTTTCGATTCAAATCAAAGAAATAAATTTTATTAATTTAATAATTTTTAAAAATTTTATAATCATTTAAATTTCATTTCCAACCCTGGTCATATGCTTGTCTCAAAGATTAAGCCATGCATGTATAAGTACAAGCTTGTCTCGAGCAAAACTGCGGATGGCTCACTAAATTGGGACCTAACCATTATAAGAAGGCTTCTCAAGTAAGGATAAATTTTTATCACCTCCTTTCATCATTTGTTAATACAGGTATACTCTTGGAATACTCCCTTGATATGGGTAAGACCTGGGATCCCCTCCTCACTGAGTGCTTCCCATCTCAAGTTGAATGCACAAGCTATCATATGAGGAGTGTTTATCTGGCTGATATCTACTATGGCTGGAACAGAGTGACACTGCCTCTCCCACACTACACAAGGTAAGAAATTGTGACACTTAAAAATTACATTTTAAAACATCTTCAAGATTTCAACTGAGCAGCACTTTAACTTATTGTATTACACATGCTCTGCGACATGTTAAATTCACGCATGGGCGCGATGCTACACCAAATTTAAAACCGCACCCTCAACCTTGCACTACCGGGTATATCTTTTACAACCGGTGCTTAATTTTTAGAGCTTTCCAGTAGTTTGACCCTTTGTTCCAATGATCTCTAATTTGGAATCACTCATCCATGATAATTTATGCAATGTTATCAAAGAACACACGGTACCCTCATATGAAATGAAAAAAATAGATCTGTTTATATAAACAATGAATTTTTGTGTGTGATATGCATACCTTCTATTTCTTCTTGTTATGCTCAAAGCAAACGAAATATCTACTAATCTGAATATTTGTCTTCAATTTTTAATTGTTTTCAGATCTAAGAGTACCCGTTTCCGTTGGAGCCAGCCACCTCGCTTTGACCCGGGTCATGAGTGGGCTCTAAGCAATGTTTACATTGGAGCAGAGTGCAGTGACATGTGCCATGGTCATGGGCAATGCAGCTCTGGAATATGCATGTAAGAAATAAAACTTCTTATTCTCCTTGATTGTTGCTATTAAAGTAATGTATAGGACTTCTTATCAGCTGGCCATTTGACTAACATACATGTAGATAGTTATATGCTGAAAGTGATATATTGAATCTGGTATAGGCTTGGACTCAGAAAAGCCAGTTGTCTTAAAATTTAAAACGGGCTGTTGAATTGTAAAATTAATATGGAGGATAGTTTGTGTTAAGATGGACATTATAAATGTAATCGGACACTAAAGCTAGTGTCTTAAATTTAATTTTGATACATTTCATAAATTGGTGGCATCACAAGAGTTACAGCAGTATAGTTGGATCCATGCTGTGAAGCCCAGTCAGTGTTCTATTGCTTATGTGTTTGAGAGGAATGAACTTCCATGAACCTTTCCAAGTATGCTGAAAAAGGGAACAAATTTCCTTATAAAATACCATATACCTTATCTTCATGAGATCCGAATAAGGTCTTTATGTAGTCAAAATAGAATTAATACAAACACCACTTATAAGCAGGTGAATTTTCTCGTATAAAGTGGAGATTAAATGTTTTTTTCTAAAAGATGTGATCAGGGATGGACTGGTCCCTCCTGCCAGCGACCCTCTGAACGTCTTCCTCAATCTCTACGTGACACATTCTCTGATGAGCCTGTTAGTGGAAAGGGTCATTGGTCAAAGGTCGTTGGTGCAAGGGCATCAACATCCTGTGGACCAGTGGCTTCTGGGACTTATATTCATTTCACAAAGGTAGGACAGTGGAGCCAGGGAACAGAATGACGTACTGTCAGTAAAAAAGAAGACATATATGATGTACATGTATATTCCTCTATACTCACTTATTTGAAGGCTTAATTTAACTCAACCTGATTTTTTGTTAGAATTTTATTCTACTGTAATAAATCCTTGTTTGTCTCAAAGTCATCAAATCCTGCTAAAATATGTTAGCTTTTGAGAATGTGTTTAGCCTAAGAGTGGCTGCATTTTCTACAGGTAAAGGTACCGTCATTACGAAGTTTGAAACTTTATTTTAATGACAATTGTTCAAAGTCATGGTTCTGCTAAAGTGGTTAAAGATGTCAATTTTGGGTAAAGAGTTCTGATGGATGAATTTTGCCTTCATGTTGCAATATTTGCAGTTGACTGAATGATTTATATGCTTCGATTGAATGCTTCTCATCTCATCAATAAAATTATCTTTACCCTGGATGTGGAAGGCCATGTTTTCTAGTATCAACGACTTTAACAAGAATGAAGACTAAATTTGAATGATTTTGACTAGAATTGTGATTTTGGTTAACGAAAGAAGGAAGAGCATGGGGAAAAACTATATGATTGATCCTATTTTCTGTTTCCTGTCCAAACTAGTCCTGCAGCAGACAGCTGGTGACCTCAGACTTTGACTTGACCCACGCAGACTACGTCCAGTTCTACTATCGCTTTGGTTGCCTGAATCCCCCTCAGCATCGGGATGAAGGAGTCCTCCTGGAGTACTCTTTAGATGGGGGTATAACATGGACCCTCCTGTTGGAGTTATACCACCACCAGTCTGGAAGAGAAATGTAAGACTTTCATAATTATATAAGTGTATCGCTAGTCTCGTGAAATCCCTTAAGACACGGTTGTGCTTGCTGAGACATGGCATATCCGTTGACGCTCGTTACATATTTTTTGTGATTGGTCATGACTGTTTTAATTGAAAAAGTCAAGACTTAAGCTATTGATCATTAATAATCTTATGATGTAATAGCAGCAGATTTCTTTTTAGTAAGAGAGAGTGATTGAGTTCTTTGTTAATTGGATTCATGAAATTATTCTGTAAGATATAGACCACTAAAGGAAATTGCTGAGATAAATCTAATTTTGACAAGAAAGTATCAAATTCCCCCAAGCTTTTAAAATGATTGTGCTTTTCATCACAGATTCGTGTCACTAGCCCTCCCACCTGACGCACGCCACAACGGCACCCGTCTGAAATGGTGGCAGCCGTCTCACTCAGGCCCTGACACTGCAGACTGGGCCATCGACAATGTCTTCATAGGGGGATCAGCTACTCTACCACACCTTCTGAGGGACTCTTTCTCGACAGAAAATATCCAAGACCACTGGATCTTCTCAGATAATGCAGCTGTAGGAGAGTTTTGTAGCCGTAATGCCGGGCTCGGTGATACAGGGATGCAGCCTACAAGGGATGCTGGGGTATCCTGGATTGGAGGAATCAACTCAATCGAGAGTTCTTCCTTGACGACCCATGACATGATACTAAAGAAGGGGGATGTACTAGAGTTCAAGGTACTATGTCTGCTGTATCTACTGACAAAATTTAACTTGATAATATGTTGATTATTTAGAAATAGTATTATATTTGTGCATGTCATGAATGATTGTGTTACAATTTGGACAATATTGATTTGTATTGAATTTAAAGTTATCTGTACACTCCTGAAGGGTCATTGTAATTCAAATCGCTTCTAGTGGAGTTTCTTGCGTTTTGTATCACAAACAGCCTGAAAAATTCTCTATGCTGTTTTTCCCTCTAAGCTGTATTTTCCCTGTTTTTTATATAACTTTCTGGACCACAATTTATTTTGTTGTTTTATGCACCCACCATTTACAGACCCAGCAACTTTAATAGAAACATGTAGACATACTTTGTTTGTCAAACCTATTCTAAACGTATCTGTTCCTTTTCTCATTTTCTATGGGGTCATCATCCAGACCCCAGCTCGCACTTGGTCCTCACTCCCACAACAGATATGGTGACAGGGCCTTCTCAGTCTGTGCCCGCACTCTTTGGAATACTCTCCCCTCCCATATCCAGGACTCGTCCACCATTGGCATTTTCAAAAAGAATCTGAAAACTCATCTATTCCAAAACAACCCAAATAACTATAGAATAAGTTTGAATTAGGATTACAATGCCTACATTATGTCTTTTTAAATCGTTGCTATTATTAATATAATGAAATAATATGTTAACTTCCCAAGGAATTTACATGTTATTTTAATTTCTTTTGTAATGTTTGATCTTCTTGGTAATTCAAGTACTGGTAATGTTAATTTGTTATGTTAAGCTAGTAATATTTTGTTTTCTTGGTAATTTAAGTAATGTAAATTCCATTAGTAAATTTGATCTTGCCTGAAGTAATCTTGATTTGTGTACAGTGCTATATAATTTGTTTGTATTATTATTATGCAGATTAGCATTGGTTGTAACTCATCTTGGGATAGTCCAATCCAGCCTATTCAGTTAGTCTACTCCGTTGACCATGGATTGACCTGGTCACTGGTCACTCAATCCTGTTTGCCCTCTGACCAGAGCTGCGGAGGTGATGTTAGCCTTCCCAGCGTCCTCTATCTGTTCAATGGATGGAGGAGGCTGGTCATACCCCTCACAGATAAGATGACAGGAAGGTAAGAAAAATCCTTTTATAGTCTTTAAAGCCTTGAGAAATCAAATACCTAAAATGAGAGCTCAGATGTATCGGCTTTTGCATATACTGAAGGATAAATGGACATTCCCTATCAGAACCACAGACTCTGTAAGCTTGTTATTTTCCTTAGCTACATGTAAGCTACCCCTGTGATGTGATCGGTAATTTAAAAAGAGATATTAAAGTTGGAGTGCCAGGAGTAGAATAAGGCAATATATATCAAATCTAGATTTGTGTGTGTTCTTAAGGTGGACATGATGGTATACTAATCCAATCTGCCAGGTTTGATATCCTGTTTTATATATGTTTTTATACATTTTGTGTCATCTCTTAAGCAAGTCTTTAATGCTTTGATATCAAGAATTGGCATTCCTTCTTTTCCCCAAAGCAACCTCAAATAAATCATTTTTTATTTTTGTAGGTGTGTTTATATATATGTGGACAATAATTTGTATATTATGTAGATTATGATTTTTATCCATCTTCTTGTCACTATCACCTTTCTCTCTATTTTTACTTTCTCCCCATCAGACCAATACGATTCCGATGGTACCAGGGTGCTTCAACCGCTCCCCACCCCGCCTACCAGCAATGGGCTCTGGATGATATCAGGATAGGACCGCCCTGTTCTCTCATGTGTAGTGGGCATGGATCATGTGACTTTCCAACATGCGTCTGTGATCCCGGTTTCCATGGTGATTCATGTGAGAGGAGCTCCGGATTACCAGTAAGGATATTATATCAACCTAATTGTATCTCCTTATTGAATTATGTGACACGTGTAGAAGGTAGACAAATTCATGAGTCATTTTAAGTCAGAATTAGTGACTTTTCAGTATTATCATCTTCAGAAATAAGTTTTCTATGTACATTCAGTATGTATGTGTACTCAGAAAGCTTGACATTAAAGTGAACGTTAATCATTGAAAACAGAATGAGAACAGATAGGGAATGTAATTGGAAGATAAACCAGAGAGGGTAAAAGGATTAATCAAATTTTTGACTGTAAATGGTGTAACAAGAGGTATATCAAGTTCTAGCCAGCTGAGGCAGGCACAAATCAGCATTCAAAATCCTTCTTCTGGTGCATGCCTGCCATGGCTATCAAGATAAGATCGGGGAAAGCAGATTTACTGGCTAGATATTTTAATTCAATAATTTTGTTGTTGCTGAGATATCTTATTTGTGGAGTAATAGGGTGCCTTATTACACTTTATTCTTTGCTATTGTATAGAGTCCATTGAAATGAGTGGGATATTAAATCTGCTAACACTGGACAACTTTGACTTTAAATCAATAAATCCATCTTTTTTTCCTTTTACTTTCAGACTTTCCTGAAGGAGGAGGTTGTTGGCAGTGAGATGTCTCCTAGCAACTGGCCTCTCATCCAGGGCGGGGTCATCACCAAGGGAAGCAGTGAGAGGACTTGTGGGGTTATAAGAGAGGCAAGATCAGTGTACTTCAGCGGAAGTGGTGCGAGGCTAGCCATGACCACATCACTAGACATCAGAGATGCAAGGTACATACATATTCCCTTGGTGAAAAATCAAGAGCAATCGGATATCACAATTTTTATGTGGTTAAGTTCTTTCAAAGTATTTTTGTGTAGTTTGGCATCTAACGTGGGAATATATAGCTGATGTGGAGCATTCTTCATAGACTCCCTACCCAGTAGGATGCGACGGTCATTGTTGGTCAAATAAATTTTGAGCGTCAAGTAATGCCTGGCCGGAATGCTCCTCAGGGGGTAGAGATTGTGCACAGAGTGTGTGCGGGCAAGTATTGAATCCAATGACCTGGAAAATAGTATATGTAAAGGGCTTAGAGACATCGTAGATGTATTAAAGCTTAGCAGTACTAGTTTATAGGAGGGATTAGACTGCCCTGCAAGGTGACTGGACAGGTGGCTATCTCATCAACTCAGCTCTCAGTTAGCATAAGAAAAAGAGGATCATGGGGGACCAATGGTCACCAATTAGGCATTGTTTAATATAGAGAGGGCGCAAGTAGCCACAAGTAGTGCAGTGGGCCTTTAAGCATCATATAACAGTGGAATATTATTATTGTTATCATATAGTGTTGTCAATAGGTGAAGAATAATTATATGCTATATGTGGTTACAAGTAATTGTGCTAAATATGCCAATTCTGTTTTTAAATCTCTATCATACCTTTCAATTGCTTATAGATTCATCCAGTTCTACATTGTGATTGGTAGCCAAAGTAATGCAGAGCATTGTTTGACAGCGACAAGTCGACTTGAGTCTGTCATCCTCCAGTACTCCACTGATGGAGGTGAGTATAGGTCTTCTAAATGCTGGTGTTTTTGATATTTCGTTTCTGTTGGGTGTAGGGAGAGAGGGCTGGGAATTGTTTAAAGCCTACAGAAAATGCCTGAAAGCCTCATCTCTATTATTTAAAAAAATCAATATTAGTCAAACACACAAAAGTAATTAAACAGATGGAAGTAGTTTGAGTGATTTGTAGCCCTGAAACTCCTGTTTACCTTTAATATACATGTAGGACAGTTAAATGTACATTAAATTATTTTCTTTCACATTTATTGTTACAATGTATATTGTGCATCTTACACACGTTATGTAAGAATTAGGATGTTTGGAGTTTAATATTGCTTGCATTTGTCACATTTAGGAATAAGCTGGACCCTGCTCAAAGAATTGTATTATCAGCAGTACCAAACACCCAAACTGGAATATATATCCCTTCCCATTGAGGCCAGGACACATGCTACTCTGTTCCGATGGTGGCAACATCTTGCTCAAGCTCAGTGGGCTCTTGATAATATTTTCATAGGTGAGTGTTGTTCACAGTGATAGTGGTTCAATTCTAATATTCATCACCATCATTAGCAGATAATATCAAATGGTCACTGACATCATTAGCTTTATCATCGTCAACAGCACGCAGCAGCATCATTCTTATTACCATTATCATCTTCTTTTGTACCTTACATTTTTTTACATCATCATCACCACCATCATCATCATCATCATCATCATCATCATCATCATCATCATCATCATCATCATCATCACCGCTGCCACCACCACCACCACCGCCACCGCCACCGCCATCGCCACCACCACCACTTTTTTTATCACTTTCTTCATTATTTCTATTCCCATTGTTATCTTTATCATCTCCATCATCTAGCTAATTCTTATCAAATGCCACATAGCATCATGTTATTTCAAGGAACATTAGTTGGCTATCCTTTGTTCAAGTTTTATTTATGTTTTTTTTCATCATAATCAGGTGGCTCTGAGATCAATCCAAGTACATTATCAGAATCATTTGAGCATGGATACCAACACAGCATGATTTGGGAGTTTTACCCTTACGGACAGAGACAGCAAGAGGTTTGTCATCAGCGCACCACCGCCCTCTTCTGGGCAAACGAGAGGAATGGTGCTTTAGACAGTGCAGCCATCACTCGACAGCTCATAGTGGACAAGAATTAAATGATACAATTTAAGGCAAGTACAGAAATTGTTTTTGTTATGACTTAATGCTCTCATTTATATTGCACTATAATTGTCTGTATAGTCATGCAGATGAGGAAGAAAAAAAATCCTGAATATTGTTGATTTTTGCACAAGTCTCCTGATTCTTTTTTTTTGTTCAATTTCAGAAATATTTAGATTAAAGGTATACTGAATTAGAATATTACTTGTTGCAAAGAAATCTTAGCATATGTTTGCATGAGATCCTCCTGCCCCCTTTGTAAATCATATTTAAGCTCTCCCTTGATACCAGATATAGATATATCTTAGATATATAATTATGGAACTGTCATTTTCTTTTGTTTGATTATTTTGCCCCAAAGTTAATTCCACAGTTTAATATTTGACAAACTAATCCAGATCGTAGTTGGATGTCAGAGCACCCCATCGTGCAAATTGGATTATCCTATCATCCTCGAGTACACTGCTGATCCTCACCAAGACCAGTGGACAGTCCTCAAACCAGCCTGTCTCCCAGGAGACGAGGAGGATGTGAGATGCGATCCGTTTGGTTACCATGACAGCAGCTCTTACTCAGAGAATGGGTTTCATCAGTGGCAGACTGTCACAGTGGAGCTTCCAAGAGATACAGTGTCTGGGTGAGTGGCTCATACTGATGATTCGTGTGCCTCCCTAGCTGTGCCTTTGTAAGCTCTCGCATAGTTGTAAAGGCATAATTGTACTGATTAAGTGCTGCTTGTACTATATGCCTCTTTGAACAAAACATATTTAGTCTGCTGACCACCCCATTCCTTTATTCCCGTAGGCTTTATACAGTAATAACCCGGTTTTGATTGGCAATGGGTTGATAGTGCTGCTTGCCCCTGCACCTTTTTGTTAGAGGTACCTTATGATTTTAATTCCATCACTCTCCCGAGCTAGTATATAAGATATCTTGAAGTCACTTCAACCTGATATACACGTACCTGTGCTTCCAGATTTTATGAGCAGTGCGGTCATGTACTAAGTACTTACTCGTTTTCACCCCTTCATTTCCAGCTCAACACAGTTCCGTTGGATCCAGCAGGATGCCTCTAGTCTGGCGCCCTCTTGGGCTGTGGATGATGTGTACATTGGAGAGAAGTGTCCAAACATGTGCAGCGGACATGGGCAGTGCATAGAGGGCCCGTCATGCGTATGCGATCAAGGCTATGAAGGTACGTGACAGTAACAGATTATTTGAAAATATCTCTATTTGATTAAAAATAAGATCTCGGATAGCATTCTTTCACTTCCATATCAAAGTTTCTAATCTTTTCTTCTTCTTTTTCGTAATTTTATCAATTGGTAAAAGTCACTTCATTCTAAAAATCTATTGGATTGTACACAATTGAATTTTAGCCTTTCCAATAATGGTTAGTACCCCACATCAAATCGAATCTGTCACCCATGAGGCCCCAGTTATACTGACAATATAGACAACAGATCGACAATAGATTAAACAGAAAATTATATTACAACAATAAAATTTGGTAGTATGACTGAGATATTAGATGTTTGTCTTGGCAGTGACATCATTCAAGATTGTATTTCAAGTTTTAAGAATCCATTTCTAGCTCTTCCCCAATACATGCTCTTAAAGATAAAGTTGAGTTCTGGTCATGTGATTGCATTGTGAAAGAAACGGTGTGGAATCTATCAGAAAAGGTTGATCATCTAGTATAAAAGTATTCGTGTGTATTGCNTTCTTTGTAAAAGATTTAAATGTTCACTTTTCTGTATTTTTCTCTATTTTTTAGGAGAATCGTGTACCCCGTCCTTGCCACTGCCGACATACTTCCGCTACGGCGTTGATCGCGGTCTAATCCCGTCCATGGACCCGTGGAGTAAGGTCAACGGAGGGGGCGAAGGTCACGGCTGTGGTCCTCTGACACCCCATGCTCATGGCATGGCCCTGTATTTCAGTGGGTGCGGTCTCAGACAGACAGTGACAGTAGAGCTGGATACAAGACTCATTGTGTAAGAAGATACGCTTTGTTTTGTTTATAGAATAACCAAACGTAATTGGATGGTTATAAAATACAGTTTCCATGTCCTGTATCACCCAGGCTTAATTTCTTCATTACTATTATTAGCAAAAAGTAGGCAATTAAGTGATCCAAGTGATTGTATATGTATTTATAATTAAAACAAAAATGGAATAGATTCCAAGTTTTACCTATACCAGCGTAATTGAAATATATAATCAGATAATAATAGTAATAGCTAGTTCTATATAGCGCTTTTCAGGACCGAAGTCCCTCTCAAAGCGTTAACAGATATATTTATTATTACCCCGGTCGTTGGATTCAGGCTTACCCCCATACAATGTATGCACATTCTCCAATCCCTGGGGGAGCATTCCAGCTAGGTGTCATTTTTACAAGCGCACACTTGCTAATCTAAGCACATTAGCTTTCGCATCCTACCGGGTACCCATTGAACACCTGGGTGGAGAGTGGCAAATGTAGATCAATGTCTTTCCTAAGGACATTTGGGACTTGAACCGCGGACCTTGTGATCCACAGTCCGGTGACATATCCACTCATCCACGACACCTCTATAATGCAGATTGCAGAACATGCTCCTTTAAAATGCCTTTTAAAATTGGATATCTCATGGGATTTTCCTTCCTGCCCACATTGTTATGGCATTACCTGTTGCACAAAAATATATTGTCCACTCCCAATATCTAAATCTTATTTGTTATCATTGTAATGTGTATAATACTCTCTCTTCCCTGTAACTTCATTTTCCTCTTTCTTTGTCCCAACAGGGAGATTGGCTTTGTGTTGCAGATCGGCAGCCGAGATCCCAACAACACCGCCTGCCACATCAACTACGCCTCCCCCAACATCAGGAGCAAAGCCGTCCTCCTCCAGTACACCCTTGACAACGGCATCCACTGGTATCTGATACAGAGCCACGCCCCTCGAGACTTCAGTGAGCCCACCAGGGTGCTGTATGACCTACCCCAGGAGGCTAGGGGGCATGGTGTCCGGTTCAGGTGGTGGCAGCCAAGACATGATGGGGTGAATCAAGATCAGTGGGCACTGGATAATGTAGAACTTGTGAGGTAAGCTCGTTCACAAGATGAGAACCCCCATCATTAGCTTTATCATCGTCAACAGCACGCAGCAGCATCATTCTTATTACCATTATCATCTTCTTTTGTACCTTAC
>BEXV01000907.1:11413-26515 GCA_003118195.1 Hemicentrotus pulcherrimus
CATGATTATTTGTTTCTTTATTCATCCATTCAAAAAAAATTATTTAAGGGATTGGGTAACTTTGTCTCACATTCTGAAACAAAATCCTGGATTTAGCTCATTCTGCAATGATAATTATGAACCTTAAGGTTAGTCGAGAACCCCATGACTTTTACGAGCCTATCGCGATATCAAGATATTTATGACTAGAAATCGAAATCAAATGTTGCGTTTTCCTAACGGTTTTCATAACACTACAGTTTATTAGGTAAAACGAGTATGGTAAAACCGGTCACTCATAAATGTTTACTTTTTTTTTTGGAGGCACTTGATCATTTGAGCACGTAGGGCCGTGCATTTAAAATTTAACAGTGTTAACAATGTCTTTAAGTATTTATGTTTTCTTTTAAAAAGCAGGGTAATCCCATTCAGAGCCTGCTTTACGAGGTTGCACTGCTCTTTCTTTTTTCGGGAAACAGATCTTGGAGAAGAAACGTCGCTGCCCTATCCTACACCCTCTGTCTGGTAACATTAATGATCGTGTCTCACCAACAGGCATGGCAGAGTATACTCCATGACGGTACCCCGTCTGCCGTGGCGCTGCCCTCTAAATCCTGAAAACAGGCTGGCTACAAATCCTTTGTACCCGTGGTATTGTACAACGCATACTGAACAAGCTACCTGCTCTGTGAGATAATACTTCACTTGAGTTCTTAATAACAAAAACAATCTGAAACGTGAAAACAAACCTCTAGATTTCTTAAGTTGTCCCAAATATCCTAAGACTAAGGGACAACGCCTTGTATCTATATGGAAAAAAGCCCTGTAAATCAAATGTCTCGATTAATTCTACGCCATGACCTTCATAAGATATAATGGGCAATTATACAGGACTGGATCCATAGCTTTTGTTATCGTTTTGTTTAACCAATAACACAAATATCACACGCACATGTAAATGTCCTTCATATAATGTATCAATACTTCCCTTTTAATACTGAAAATGATCAGAGGTACCTTCACAAACGTGGTAGGTGCGGAAGAATATTAAGAAAACATACACAAACAACATACACACGCACACACACACGCACACACACACACACACACACACACAGGCACAACCAACCCACACGCACCCGATCACCAGCACACACGCACTCATATACGCACTCACACGAAAAGGCGTTTTAGAGCATGCCTTGTCCTTCGCTAATTAAAGCGGCTCAATTCGTGATCAACGAAATAAAAGTTGACCACTAAAAATTTCTATTTTACTGAACTTTGTAATAATACCTTTAACAGCAGATTCCATATATGCATCTTGTATTTGACCTTGTGACCATAAACTATGAAATGAACTAGACTTTGATTCCCAAGAGTGGGAGGGTGTCTAATTTCGTTCCCAATTTCTGAGATGGTTTTTCCTTCTGTTCTTCGGCTTCAAGGAGGGCTAGAGATGGCGATTAGGGGGTCATCCTCCCCCGTCCTCTCGGGGAATGATTCAGATCAACCCACGTCCAAGTACCCTGGACGTCCACATCTGGTGCTCAGACTTACAAAACACTTAGGGTGACAATATAAACATGGTAAGTTTCGCCATATATACAAGTTTTTCGACAATTTAGGCATTTGATAGAGGGGGGGGGGGCATATACATTCGTTATTGATACTATTGTACTATCGTCGGGAACTAAAACAATATTTGTAAAATACAACAGTGATTCAATAATAGGGCCTTTTGAATACAAAGACACCAACAATCTTTATTTCCTAAACTTTGAATAACCAGTATAGTTTTGTTAAGCGACACCGTCAGTATTTCATCGACATTACCTTGTAAGGCACTAAATAAGATCTTTCTTTTTCGTCAAATAATTTCCATGGTAACACCTTTAATTAACGTTGAAATAAAACTTAAGGGTAAAGAGTCGACCTGTCTTGAACATTTTCTTTTCCCTACATGCGATCATATATTCATCTCACCCTCCGCTACCTCTGTGTGGTATTGTCTCAAGAGGGACATTGATATCTAATTATTCCGTTAGAAATGTTAGACATGATCCTGACACTCACATTGCGGAATAAATTTTCTAGAAGGAGGAATTCTGACTATCAGTAAATCAATCAATGCAATGTATATGGATGCCAGTTTTCTTGTCATTCACACGTACCTGCATTGTGCTAACGACTGTGTTACTTAACGGCTTACATTTCGACGTATGATGGATCATAACGCGTTGCCGATTTACTGATTGCAATCCAAAGTTATACTTCAGACCAAATACACATTTCAATTTCTTTAAATATTTAGTGCTACTACAGGATTTAAAGATAAACTTAATTTCTGTTAAATATAGAAAATAATTTTTCACAGAATCCAACGTAATTTATTCTGAATGTTCAAAATTACAAATAAATGACATTCGCCCGACAATTTTGGTAAAAAATTGGTAAGTGGCTATTAAAGTAATGAGTATAGAAAGATGAGGAAATCCGAGTAAGTAGGTCCGACACAATGTGCTTATTCAATTTTAAATGATAATTTATGTGCAAATGGGAGTTTAAGAATATTTAAGATATGAATTGTGAAGCTGCATTCAATCAAACTCAACATAGCAACTCTATGACGTATCTTGCAAGCTCTCCTCCCAATGGCCATGTACAGAAAAATTCACAAAATGTTCTTTTCTTAGATATTAATGGCGGAATAGATTTGTTTCACACAGGGGTCATATACTTATTTGCAACAATTATATCTAGGGTGAATGTATGATTGAAACTGTTTCTTAAGGGAACATATAGGATATTGTGGTTCAGGAGGAGAGCTCGCAAGACCGAGTAATCGAGTAATCAATTTATGTTGATTTGCACCTTCAAAATACCATAGCTTTGCTCAAACTTTGCCCAAACTTTCATTGACTTGTTTCTCTGTATTCATCGTGTGTGGTGAATAAAATCATTTTCATCTCTTGTTTCCTTTCTCGTTATTGATTTTTTTTTCTTCTTCTCTCTTTTATAGTGACGCCTTATTGTTCTAATTGTTGTTTTCCATCCCTAAACAACATTTAGATAATTATTCGTCATAACGTGGGTCTGTTTCCTGATTCTCCGAATCTATTTCACTGTTACACCTTCCTTTTTTTTAATCCCTAACGTTCCCTTTTCAGAAAAGGAAAGCGTATCGTCCCTTATTTTCTTTATTTTAATCAAAGTAATTGGCATGAGGGCATGGACATATTGAATACTTATAACCTTCTTTGATTTTTATTCAGGAGTAATCAAACCATCTTCCGCAATCATTTAGATGAGACCAAGGCTGTGAAGGTCGTTTTGAAACTGGGTCCCATTTTGAAACCACTGGAGTCTCGATGGTTAATGGAATCTGCAGAGACCGTTAAAGAGATGGTTGAGTTATGGTGAAGATGAACAATAATCGGTGATCTCTCTGACAGTTTGCGTATACCAGTTTTAAAAAGAGTATCGGGGAATACATGTCCATTGGGAAAGACTGGTCTTTAGAATGTCCCATTATACGAAATATCACGAGGAATAACCGAATTTGGACTAATCTTCCGTGTCACATGTGTCTACCAGTCCTGTAGTCCAATTTACCCATTTCTAAGTACAGATCTGTTCTTATGTACCAGATAATCAACCGTTTCCGGTCGCTGACAAACAGTTCCTTCATTGCCTTTTCTCAACTTTATTCATAATAAATATTTACGGGTCATGTCGTGTCACTTTGAAGGAAACAATCACGTAGAACAGTAGTTAAAAAGATTGTAGAGGGAAACAGAGGACTGTATAGGTGTATTCTACGTGCAAAGATTATTACAATACTCACAACAAGTCAGTTGAGAAATATAAAAAAAAATATTTTAAAAAAAAAGTCAGTTGAGAAATACAGCAGCTAGTCCTACATCGAACTGGGTCATACCCCGTATTGTCTCGCTGCGAATCTATAAAAATGTAAAGAATTGCACATTAATGTAAATACATGGGAGTGCAAATAAAAGCTATATCAATAATCATACTTTGGTCCGTTGTTGTTAAGTATTGACACTCGTAATTGGAATATGTGGAGGTATTTCAAATGCAACCCTGCAATGGAACATTTCTACCAAGGAACCCTCATAGGGATAACAAATAATGATAAATCCCTCAAACATTGTCAAACTGTTTTGTTAAACCTTTACTAGGGCCTCGTTGCACCAACTTACCATCAATGTTTACTACCGTGGCAAACTTGATTCTGATTGGCTGTTGGGCCCTGTTACTATGGTAGTTGCCATGGATGGCAAACATACTATCAATTATAAGTTTTATGCAACGGGGGCCTTAAGCTCAAAACTCATGACTCGACCTTCTCTTTAATCTCCACTGCTCCCCGAATGCCCTAATTGCGTCCATCACGAGGAGTCGTAATTAATGGCCATCGCAAATGTCTTCAAGTTAATTGATCCATTACAGCTTCTAAGAAAGGGTTTCACACCTCTGAAGCTAGGCATGTCGCCTTGAAGTAGAAAAAAATCACGGGCCAAGCATATATCTCTCCGTCGGTGCCTAAATGAAAAGCAAGATATAAGGTTCGGCATGCTTTTTAAGTGATTAAAGGTCAAGAACGGAACCCTATTTCTTCCAAATTTAAAAGCCATAATTTGTGTTAATGGATATATGTTTCTTTGTTTCATATGTACCGAGCGCGATAATGGTGCATATACATGTTCAAACATTTATCTATTAGGATAGTGAAACTACTGTGGGTTGCAAAGAAGAATTAACAAATAAATATAACCAGAGATATAGAGGGAAATTAAAGACATAACAGAAGCGTCTGTAGATCCAGGCAAATAATATGCAAATGAAAGAAGATGAAGGGGGTCAGATTGAGAATGAGTGAGTGCGTGTTTGTGTATGCGTGTGTGATAAAGAGATTTTAAGAGAGAAGGGGGAGAGGGGATATATATATATATATATATATAAATATATACAAATGCACAGAGAGAGAGCAAGAGAGAAAGAGAGAGAGAGAGAGAGAGAGAGAGAGAGAGAGAAGGGGATGTTGAGCATCGATTGAGTGATGTATCCCTGGTTCGTTCAAGCTACTCTTGATCTATCTTCTTATTTTCTTTCCCCAGAAAAACGTATGATATGAAGAAAAACAAAATTTTGTTTGTCATTTGAGTCTCATTATCATGACCATACGCAAATGGTTAACAGCACCATATTATTTTAAAGCTGTATTTTAACGTCTCCCTTTAAGTTCTTTTTAGCAGTTTACCTTTGCGACATCGTGTCTGTAAGTGTCAAACACGAATCCAACAAATTCGATTCAACACCGTACAAGCAGAAGCAACGCCTCATCATAAGTTTCATGCTTAGATTATACGCTTTTTTAACCATTCACAAACCATGCTTCCATGACTCAGAACAAGGCAAAATGACTTGCGCAAATAAGTGATTATAAATCGAAGAGCACTAATTCCGCTTCAGGTGCAGAGATTTTTCAAGAAAAGGTTAATCTCTGGTCATGCGATTACCGTGTTAAAAAGAAGTCTAAACATACTAAAAGCAACTGGGAAACGGTTCGGCTGTAGTACATATTTGATACATGCTTCCGCGACAATGGTTTCCTCTCAAATTGTCACCACCAACCGAATTCCTTACACAAATTCTTGACCCGACGCTATTCTTATCCCTAACCCTAAACCTATCTTAAAACGCTATTACGACCTTAACTCTAACATTAAGCCATTGGCGAAATAAAGCCAGGAGCTATTGTCACCTGGCAGTTATCGGAGCTCCATACTGTGACGGTTTGTAACGATCAAATGAAAAGAAACTCGCTGAAAATGAAACGCACTGAAGACAGAATGTATATGAGACTACACATACATATGACAAGAAGATTTGGGTCCAAAGCTTTTTCTTTCTGTATTTACAATAAGGTGGCATTTGAAGAGAGATGATCTTTCCAGATGATTAAATGTGTTAACAAATTAAGTGCCTTTCTGGCTCTAGACTAACGCTTTCATCTTCTTCCAAAAGGGACATACCAAAAATAATAAACCATTATTATTTTGCATTTTTTTTTCCTGTACTCTTTTTTCTCCTAAAGATTGAAGGTCTCGGAATTAAGAATATCAAAGTGCATGTACTTTGGGTTTAGGCATATGGGAATGACCTGAAATAACTTGCTCTTAAGTGCATTTCTACATCAACCTGGGAATAGTGAATGATGATGAGGAGTGTAGTGAGATTGGCTCGATTTCAATCCGATTTAAAAAATCTGTGCGCGACGAACGCAGCTCATTTTACATTCTGTCTTTCACAATTATTTGCCTTTCCTTCCATCTTACCTCTCTACCTGCCTCTCTCACCACTCTCTCTTTTTCTCTCACTCTTATAAAGTCACTCCGATTTGTTCTCTTATTCTCTCTCTGCGCTAATTTTGGAATAACTTGTACTGACGCGTTTTGTTTTCATTTTGGATCATTCGTGTTGTTATGCCAGACATTAACAATACAACCTGAATTCCATTACAGGGATACCACATTCTCCCTCTTTATTCGACTGCAAGCCGGAAATAAAGAAAAAAGTTGATATTTTTCATTATTCCGGAGAATGTTTTCCTAATTTGGGAGAACGCTATATCATGTCAAAAATATGTACTGTGTAACTCTATCTCAGATAATGTAATACGGCTTTAAGGTATTTATGGAAAGACAAACAAAGATTAAAAAAATGAAATTACATATGTTATTAGCTGTGTACACAAGTATTACTCAAATGTGTATCAAACGTCATAAAATAAATTAGTATAGTATAAAATGAAGTTATAAAAGGACAGTGTACTAATAGTTTACCCAATTTCAGCATTGAATTATGTCGGTCTTTAAAAACATATATTGCGTATATATGCTCATGATATTATCAATAAATGTCCAAAAGGTGCTTCTATTGAACATACATCTCCTACCCCTTTCCTGCCGGTAAAAGCATCGATTCCCACTCTATCGTTCATGTAGGATAAGAGCACGTATCCTTTAAGCTGATTGCTGTCTGATAGGAATGGGATCTTATACGACTTGACCCGAAAGAAGGCGGTCAAGGGTCATTCCATCAGATGGGTAACCCTCAACTGCCATCCCTGAGGAGTAGTTTCCCCCACAAATTGATACCAGTGCTTCTCCAGTCGAACAGTGAAGTGGCCAGACTGTAATATACATGTTGTACTTGAACTGGGAAACATACACACATGGTATGTTTTGTTGGTGTAGTATAGTTGCGAACGGAGAAAGAAATTATGATAATAACGTCCCTTCTAATATGCTGTTATTGTCTTCAGGGGTACGACTCCAAAGGGGTGTGGCTTACCCACCACGCCCACTTTAACTCTTGGGGCGCAGTTCAGACAAATTTTAGGAGATGTTGCTTTGCTGGATAATCTAATCTAGGTTATTCAGCGCCCATAGATATATACTTTCTGTGTTATTTTCCTGGTTTTGTTCCTTGTTTTTCAAATCGTCAGAAAATCCTAGATATGTCTTTGACTGAAATCAGACACGCCTAATTTCAACTGATATCTAGGACCAGTACATTTCAAAAGTACTGGTCCTAGATATCAGATATCATGAGTCGTGTAGTTTGTCTCAACAAAATTACGAGCCGTTGGCCATGAAAAACGTCGGACTACATATTCGACAAACTCAAAGTAGATCACTGCTTGTAGACTGTCTCGAAATGGTTCACGTTCAAGCGCAACAGCTTGGGGTCTGGAATCCTCATCGAGAGGGAGTCCAAGAAGATTTTAATGACCCTCGCAGGACGATCACCTCCCAAGAATTCGAGATCTCACTCCCTTCCAAGCAATACCCATCGCGAAGAAGAAGAGGGTGGGGTTTCGCACCCTTTCAACTCAAGGTGTTAATATGAAGTAATAAGACGTACAGATCAGCATATGCTACTTAGTGTTCATATCATCTGAGGCTAATCGGGGTAACTTTCGAAGGGTTTGTTTTGTTTTTCTCTTTTTCCACGACTCCTATCGTCTAAGATAATTGGCTTTGGGGGCTAGTTGTCATAGAGGTTCTTGTCCAATGGTGGTATAATGGTCCTTTGGTAGTTTCTTGTTTTAATATAGGGTATTTGCTCGTAGGTTAAGTTGTCCTGAGACAGTTTCATTTGAGTAATTATCTGAGGTAGAAGTTCAGATACTAACCTAAAGAAAGCACGGAGCATATTTCATTGAATGGACAGATTGTCTGAGGCCAATCTATGACGGGTAACTTTATGAAGGGATAGTTGTTCGGGATTACTTGTCTGAGGTTATTGATCAAGGGTTAGTAAGCCGTATGAAGAGTTGTCCTGAAGTAACTACCCTAGGGAATTGTTACGTAGGGCAATCGTCCTAGGAGTATTTCTCTAATTTTATGGTAATAGCCTTGTAGTAGCAATGTGGTTGTCCTGGTTTAAAAGTCCGGAGACAGTCGTGCTGCTACAGACAGGGTAAGCTATCAGGAAATGCTTTTCCAACGTATTGTCGAATCGTTAGAAATGCCCAATTTTTGCCCCATTTCAATGGCGTAATTACATTAGTATAAATCGATAAAAATCAGCTGACAAAATCAGAAATAATGTATATCTGATGACGGTGACTTCAAGTGAATTTGTTTTAACATTTATTGTTTAGATTTGTATAACACAACTTGGTTGTATATCGATGTTCCCCCGAATAGCATTGTTGACATACAAGAACAAAAGCTAGTTTACTTTTAAATTGGGTTTACAGGGAAGTGGGCATTGAAAAAATATGAACTAGATTGATAAGGACACATGCTTTTTCATTGATTAAACAAACGAACAATTATGGATATGGATGTACAACACAAACAACAATAATGACTTCCGTTGGCCTATAACATGAATACATTTATTTGATCTTGTCACGGAACGAATACGCCCGAAACCAATTACAATCTCTCATTAAATGGCATTATAACAAAAAGATAAGATTTTGATTGCCCATATTTTTTTAATTGCAATCTGGAAATAGACTATTTTCAAAAAATATTTTGAGCATAATAAACATATTTTTGTACCATGTGAAAACCGTTCCTACTACAGTATACGTTATTCCAGTTATCTCCGTTATCTTATTAGAATTAACATCATAAATTCAAGTATACTTTCTTTCTGCTTTTCTGTCGCTGTGTCCTATTTGATTTATCACATGCATTAGGAAAACAGTATACAAGCACCGCTTTTCAAATTAAAGATAATTTTATGCACACATGCATGCATTTGAGATGGATTGCTTTGCTTGGATATATCCAGGGGGCCTCGGGTAACATTAATGACCCCCTTGAATGTCAGGTCTCCTATGTCATGAATTTTATTCCAAGGAAAACAATACCTAAATGTTTATGACCCCAACAGTAGCCCACGGCAAATTAAAGAAAAATAATTAATCATTTAGGGCAATTTGTATTACAATTTTTGCTTAAAAGTAATGTTTTGTGGTTGAATTGAAGATTTTTGTCCGCAAAGATTTAGTGAAATACATTGACATTCCAAAGCCGAGAGAAAGACATGAATGATTGAGGTAATAACAACTGAAAGTATTGAATCTTGTGGCTGAATGTAATGAATCTACAATTCTACTTTACGGTTTTTTCAAATTCAGAACCGAATTTATCATTCTCGATTACCTTGTTGACAAACTAACTTAAAACCACAACCTCAATAATCACGTTCAGGATGAAATTATTTTCCGCATGGCATTTGTTTTCTTGCTTAACTTTCTAACCAGACGAAAATTAAGTTAATAAAGTAAAGGTTCCTTTACTCATGAATTATGTTACACTCCAATAAGAACAAATGGGAATCGTGCTTTTTAACAAGGGCCTTTTCCATTGTGATCTGATTTTGAGATAATTAGACACACATTCACACAAAAGGCAAAAAAGAAAGAAAAAGAAACGTCTGCCCGGAGTTGAAAGGGCGTTAATGCATATAATATCCTACACTTTACGCCCCTTTTTTTCTCTGAGGCACTCATTGTTTTCCACCCCGTTTTCAATTCCCTCCCCACCCCTTTACCAGTGGTTGTCGACAACTGCATGTGATTGATGTGCACGCGCAAAATGTTATGGACTTCATCAACACATGATCCAATACAAAACAATCCAATTAATCGGAAAACCAACGAGACAAAAAAAAAGTAAGAGGTCCCTCCTCCCCCATGATGCCGGTTGCGCCCGCCCCTCCCCATGAATTTAGCTAGGCTACGCCATTGACCATGAGTGCGGATTGTACGAAGGTTACAGTGGGGCCATCCTGAATATTTATAGGTAAAGAGTGACCATAGCAGTTCAGCTTGGCTGGGTTTCCACTTGTATTTATTCATTCAGTTATGCATGCCCCATTGATCGGAAAGATGTTTCGCTGAAACTTATACTCGTCTTGAGTAAATTCTTCTTCTTTTTTCCCCTTTTCTCTTTTTTTTGTTGAAAACAGACAACCAAGGAAGTGTGTCACATCGAAAGGTAACGTTTATCCACGCTGAATTCAAATGGTGATATACATTCTTCCTGATATATTTGGTTAACTCTTTATATGCCAAACATATGTAAAAAAATCTCCATGTGCAACATCGTATTTATACGGGATAGATAAACTAATTTCTTCAAAGTAATAATATATGTAACTGTTTCAAGTGCAATATTAATCTATATCGGTGTGGGTTTTCAGGGCTCATCACCGGGGCTCATCAAGACCAAAAATTGATAATTTTGCAAGGCCATTGAGTTGCACAAAGCAATCCTTTCGTCAGTGAATGCATATTCACTTGTCCAAAATTGCACGTGTGGCGAACGGGGAAGTGTGCAGAGAAGCGAAGAAAGGAACCGAAATGTTAAATGTTTAATCTATTACTATAACTAAAAATCATTTTAAAGGACAGCATTAAAAGAGAAGATAATTCTTTTTGAAATTCATATGATCAGATCTTTTTAATACCTTTGGGTATATTTAAATGTTATTTTTTCATTCGTTTTAACACGTTACATTCGAAGCGCATCTATTCATATTTATGAATATTCATGTCAATTGTAAAATGTGAATTTAACTTGTGGATCCTGGGTAACGTTATTCATTCCTATACCACAAAACAAATGAATACGTAAGGCTGGAAAATATATGAATTTTATCATTGACGTAATTATAATTCTTGGAGTCATGCACCATGTGAAAACCGCTGTTGCCATAATTATTCCGGTTCAATATGCGGTTATATATCAAATTAGTATTCCAGTATTAATTTGTTTTTATAATGCAATTATTTGATTCCAATATACTATTGTCATTATATTGATTGTTATATATATGCAAATATAGTAATATCAATTATATGTATATGTACAATCCTTTACATGTAAGCTATATAGGAATTGTATCATTATTGTTGTTTGTAATTATTTTTTTTCATCTATCAGGCATAAATGTTCTATAAATTTCTATTCCGCCATTTTCCTTCTTTTCCAAGCGCATATGGACTTCCTTGTGTTAGTGATATGCGGTCTACACATTACGTTCATTATTATTATTATTACATTCTAAAATTGAAAATCGGAAATAAATGAACAAAAATGAAGCCATAATGGCAACATTGGAAACATACTTTAATCTTGAGTCTAAACGTGTCCAACTTCTTGTTAATGTTGTGCAATGTTTCTCAAATGTCGCTATTCTATTCGAAACACACGGCCGAGGAGCTGATGAACCATGTCTTCAAGTCGAAAGAGATCGATTTGAACATGTCATCCAATACTGCCTTTCTTTTCCACCTGTGTCATTTACAGATAGGATATATAATACCACAAGTTGTTCAGCTATAACCGCAACTAAACTTGTAATCACATCTATCTGATGATAATGCTGAAGTAAAAACTTATAAAAAAAAGAATCTATGTCACTAAATTCTTAAGACGGGTCTTCACACTTATAAAAGGACGCAAGACGAGGCAAATTTACCGTTGTCGAAGTTGTAACCATTAACTTTACAATATGCTGAAGGCATCCATTCTATTTTCTCTGAATTTCTTTTAGATTGAGAAAATCAATCACCGTCTCAGCACGATTGTCTCTAAAACAGCAGCGAAAGTGCTAGTTTACATGATCGATCTAACATGTTCCATTACTAGAAACCTATATGCGTATAAATTATACGCATTGTAATGGATGTGAAGTGGCTTAGTGGTTCATTAACCTGACACTCAATCCAAGGGATGAGGGTTCCAATCCCAGTCTGGCACTAACATCATTGTGCATCACATTCATCCGACTCAGTCACTCTCCAACCAGGTATAAATGGGCACCTGACAAGTGATGATGGTAATTACACTTGCAGGGCCTAGAGGAAGAGCTATACTGATGTGGATACCCATGGTATATAAGGCCCAAATGCTATCATTATTTGCATATAATAGTTCAAGAATGGACTACAATGCATAATTGATTTTCAGGTATTGTTCATTAATAATATTGCATAGTTTTTAAACGAACACATCCATCACGGAAGGTGCTCAAAACACTTGGATATCACCCGGCTCCATCAAAGCTACCGAATGTGGTGCTATAACATTAGTAACAACTTTTAAGGGATTTTTTCCTACCGTAACACATTGAACATCTGGGTGGAGATCATTTTTCACCTCCCTTCGATCATAATTCTACTCCGTTTTAATGTTACTCTTTTTTCATCTTCAAAAAGGGGACCTCGTATATGCTGCAACATGAAAGCTCGCTTGGTACATGTGCATTGATGCATGTTCGGGTGGATGAGAGTTGAAGTTTGTGCAGGTAAAGTTACATGGTTATCCCATTATGAGCTTTAAACGGACACTGGGCATAATGATCAATCATGCCGATTGTTCACAGATATAATAGACCGTGGTCGGCATAATTATCTTTGAAGATGTCTACAACTTAACACTAAACAGTTTCATCTATTTATTACACGGTGATTATTAGAAAGTGTTGAATTTTCATTGGACCCTACGGTAAAATTGCTTGATTTGTGTTCCACTGAATCTCTTCTTCGTATTATGACGCCAAGGACATGACAAATGGGGGTCAGAAGACAGGACTAATTTGAATTTGATCATAAGAACACGTGGTTGGCAAGAAGATGGGAGGGAGAAAGAGAGAGAGAGATAGAGAGAGAGAGAGAGAGAGAAGGAAGGGGGTAGAAATAAGGCGGGCCGATGTTTGAGAAAAGGAAAGTAATGGGGGGGGGGGGNTTTGACTAAATTCTCTTTTCAAACTTATTAATTGTTTCGTTATTATTTCAACGCAAGTGAAAAAGATCTCAAATTCAAATACGGTGATATCAACAGAAGATAACTATATAAATAAAATAATTAAAGACAGACAGAAATCGAAGGTGACTTTCAAGTCTCAATATAGAATTGCATCCCTGCGAAATGCAATCTGTTTTGTCTACCATGAGACAATTCTAGATAACCTCGAATACGGGATCATATATCAAAAGGGAAACTGATAGAAGGTTCATTTTCCGGATCAAAGAGTAATCACACCGAAGAGTCAGTAGTCAAAGCCCATCTGCCAATCGGGTGGCTTCGTCGAAGTTGTACTTAAATGGGTTACAATTTTATTTTGAATAAATCACATTTGCGTAATATTTATTCCTGATTGCGGATACAAGCAACTGGTTCAAATAAATACATTGTTTTCATTTACCAAGGGTAGCTATATCAGTATAAATACCGTACTTCCCCCGTTGTGCAATTATTATTACCCCATCGTTGCCGAATGCCTATTAATTATTCTGGGTCGAGATGGACAATGTGGTGGAAAGACCTTGTCTAATGATATTAAGCCTGAGCTGCAAGGATCGAACCTGAGACCTCTCATATGAGAGTCAGGAAGCGTCACCAACATACCATAGTATTCAAAAAGCTCCCACTCATTTACTTTATAACAAGCAAATTCAAAAATGAACATGAGTAACCTAAACCAATTATTCTCGGAATGCAAGTCCATCACCAGAACTTTAGATGAGATGTAATGACTTTGCACATGCTAATAATGAGAAGGCATCGGAGCTAGGAGCTTCATCAATATACAGCTTGTTTCTTTCTTTGATAAAGGGCAGTCCGATCTTTCTGACAAGTTTAAATGATCATGATGATTGAAGAACAGATTGGAGAACGTTCGAACGAAATCAAATTAACACTTTGAAAGTTTATAATGAAGTTTTGATAGTATTCTCTGCTGCTTATTCTGTTCAGGAATCTCATAGGACTCATTCTACTGTGACCTATCTCCCCGGGGTTGTCCGCAGTATTGTGATTGGCAACATCGATTAGCCAATTTGGAGGTCCCATGCATTGATTACACAACTTGCAAAAGTACCGGTGTACTTGCACTTAACCAATTGTCTGATATGTCTGCTTTCTGTCGTTGCATTTTACTAGAAGGTTAGGTAGTTGATCATACTAAACAGAATTGTTCATGTATTCTCATTATGTTATGCCAGTTTGGAAGTATATAACAATGGCGCCGATCACTGGACATAAAATAACTATTCGAAACTGAAAGAGTTGAACAGATTAAATCAAAGTTTGAAGTCGCACATGGGTGTGGACCCACAAACACAATTATGCATGCGCGATGTAAGTTACTTTCGGCAAGATTGAACCCATGTGATGAATTATTTCAAACCATCTATTCTTGTAATGCTATTTAATCCAACTCTCCCAATAACTCCACTTCAAGCAGTTTATGTCACAGTGTCATCATCGAACGAGTAGCACTCAACTTTATCTTTCTCTCTTTAATTGCATGAATAAGGTGCAGGAAATCGAAGCAACCGCCTTTTGAGCGCCCCTGTCATGCACACGGTCTACCGATCACAATCTTCGCTTCATTTTCCTTGAGTTACATCTTCGGTTTCACCATCCGTCATTGCAAGCGTGACTCATTGATGGAATCGAGCAGAACGATATCGGTCGTGTCAAGTCATGAATGAACTCGACAATGACCGAGTTATTTCAAAGGAATAGGCCTCGAGTTTTTTTTTTTTTTTTTTTTTTTTTT
>BEXV01000907.1:43700-56569 GCA_003118195.1 Hemicentrotus pulcherrimus
GGGGGGGGGGGGTCAACAACACTTTATTCTAAATTATAGTTATATCTGTAAGTCTTAAATTGAATATGTTTATGATATATACATTTTTCTTTGTAATATCAAATCACTTAAAATTTTAAACACTTTAACAGAAGGGCCAAAATATCATAAGAGACACACACACATTTGTATCGCTCTCAAAATACGCCACAATTGGCAAGAACTCAGAACAAGACTATCAAAGCGACCTGCCGACATAATAAGTACTTCTTTCATTCCTTTCAAGCACATTACAAAGAAATGCGATTGAATTAAAAAGCGTTTTGTTAAATAACAATCTTCCTACACATTAAATTAATTTGTTGATTCATGAGGATACAAAATAAGATAATTACAAAATGTATATACCCTTTTCAAAACTAAATGACACATTGTTCAAATGATCATGCTATATTTAGCATGTTGTATCGTTGTTTGGTTTCGCACAGATACACAGTAATTGCATTCATTCAACTTAAACCATACGATATTCAATCTTAAGTGATAACCAACTTAACTGACACACACGTCAATTATGGCTTGCCACTTGTGTATTAAGCAGCGTTATGTCACTTAGCCTTAAGGTACGCCATATGGAAGCCTATAGATAGCCACGTATCTCACCAATACATCGAGACTAAATATTGTGGAGAAAATGTTAGTACATGCATATCTTTTGATCTGTATAGACAAAGATATTTCATATGTATTCCATTGTGCATACATCAGCTAATATATGCACAAAAATAAGGAATTGCGCTTTGGATATCACAAGATAGTTTTAAAAATTGATTCGTGAGTAATTGGTTCGTTGACAATATTTCTGTGAGTAATTGATGGTAATGTGCTTTTTATTTCGGGAGAGAGGGTGTTGTAGCAAAATAAACTTTCTCTTTCAAAGATATCGAACATGCACAAAGTTTTTAGTCCTCGATATGCCGCCTTAACAAGACATTCCGAAAAGGAAAAAAGAAAACTTTGAATGCGTTGACAATACAGAAGTTAGGGTCAAGACAGTTATATCGCTTAGAAAGTCGAATAGTACATAGTGTAAGTACAACGTTACCTCTGAAATTTCGAGCAAGGTTGCATGACAAAGAGAAATTGAGGAGTTTTAATGGATTTGTTCCACCATTGTCTATAACCAATAATGGAAATGCACATTTATCATACTATACAGCCCATACATTAACATTTTACAAATAGTCAAATACAGTGACAAGTATAATTTGCTTCCCTTTATGAGGGGCATGGAGAGGGGTATTCTTAATCAAAATATCATTCCTAATGTAAAAGGTATTTTTCAATTTCATTCTAGCACTATACGTTGATCTTTTCCTGAGCTAAATCGTCATCGAATCCACTCTTTTCGTTGCATTAATTTATTCAATGTACATTACCATTCCAGAGATGATAAATGTTATTAACATAAGTGTATACCGTTCCAGCAATATCTGTGCCATCTATCACAGCAGCAGGTACATGTACAATGTACGTCCCTGGTTTCTGTCCTGTTTCTCATTCGCTTATTCTAATTTAGACATTCAACTCGATGGTTCTCGACCAATATGACAGAGTACACAATTCCAAAGAACGTTTACCTGATCCCACCCAGGTCCCGTTTATAATACGTATACCGGTATCAGATGTATAAACAATTCATTCCGTTGTACAGACCGCCTTTACAGCGTTACATTTACAGCACTACACGGTTAGGCTGTTGGTCCCATTCCCGCCTTTACATAGAGGCATTCGAAATGACTTTTAAATGCCCCATAACTATTAAACACATTAAATTCATTGTGGAGCTTCATGGCTTTGACATAAGGTGGTGGACTGCGCGTGATATTGTGAGTAAAACAACAACACCTCCTTGAAAATGCCCCTTTTCCCATGATTTCTTGGCGTGATTTGACTTGACTTTAACGATCTAATATTTTCAAAAAAGACCCCACGCAAAATAGGAAACAAGCTCACATTAATGTCAATTTCTGTCATGTTTAACCTTCGATCACCAAATAACAGGATTTTGAAAACTATGATAGGGCGTACAGATCTTTCATTCAGCCTGAGTTCCTTTAACTGTTATGCTATATTAATTCCAATACTGTATTGTTTGCACCTTGCTTCTAAAGTGACCGTGCATACTTTTAATGAATGCATTGCCAAATGTTATGTTTGGAGGAATCTTGGGAAACGGAAATAAGTAAACGAAGCCAACCCAGAGTAAATCACACGTTTCCTTAAAAAAGCCGATGTATGTTTTTTTCCCCCAAAACATCGAGACTAGAACATTAAGTCGCCTCTGGGTTCATGTAGACTCCAAATAACACACAGTCAAGTATACATGCTTTCCGGAACCTGATCAATTCTTCACTTTGGTATGTCTGTGGACTTATGGGCAGAGGCTCTTGCTATAAAACAAATCTGTGGTTAATTCCATTCATTTAGTTTCTTACATTTTGAGGGTACCCTTCAAAACGTGCAACGCGGATTGCATATTGTCTCTCGAAATCAGCTTCACAATCAGTCTGCAACCGCACACAACAATCAGTACTGGTTTCAATTCAGTTGCAACCGAATTCTTTCATTCCGATTTATAGCTATAGCCAAGCACTATCAGACAGGTATAGGGATATTATTAAACAAATGTATTCAAATTGCATGGAAGCGTTTTACGTATCGATGGAGGCCATGATGATTTGTTTAATGGACTGGTCGTGGAAAATGCACTAAAATATAAAGAAGATCAAAATTGTGATGAAGGCTCATTAGCATGATATATCGATGAGAACGACCAATATATATTTTTTTCTTTCTTAAACAGACCATATGCAGAGAAGTGGTTGAGTTCATAACTTATAGAAAAGTCATACAAGGGATCATTTATTTTGGAGTTGGATCCACTTCATTTTTGTCGTGTGAAATCTAGCTGTTTGACTGAGGTAGCCTTCCATTATTTCAGCGTGAAAAAATGTAAATCCAGTATGACGAAGTGTTATTATATTTTAAGAGTAGTAATATTTGCATCATTCTCCTTATCTTTATTGGTAGTCTGTGACCCACCCCTTTTTATGCTGGAGACTTTCACGACAGAGCCGACACTTAACTTTACCATGATTAACTACATAGTCTGACGTTGTGTGTTTAAGACATTAATGCTTGATAGTAACTGTACAACCTCAAGCAAATGCTTCCAAGATTTGAATACATTCGCGACAACTCTTCACCGCCTTGTATATTGCAGATGAACATGTCGGTCTCACCCGACCCCTACCTCTTTAGCATCTGCACCTGCCCCTGCCTCTGTCACGTACTTGAATCCATTAATATCATTCAATCTTTCCCTTTTAAGCTAATCGATCCGTGGCATGAGAAGGCAATCATCCAGGTGAAATGAACCCGTTATTTTCAAAAAAAAATTGCATACATGAAAAGCAAATAGTCCATGTTGAATGTTTAACCAAACCGATGTCGCAGTTTCTATTGTGGAACAGAAAATCGGGAAGTAGGGTTATCGAAAAGAGCGTTTGCTATAGAAAAAAACAAAATCAGGGGAGCAAGCAACTGATTGTATAAGTAATTCGTTAAGATGGCTTTTATGTGAGTGCATAAATATCCTATTGTTGAGTATGATTACCTCTATACCTAGGTAATTACTAAATAACGATGCAATTTGTTGCAGTAAAAGCCAGAAGAAAAGCAATTATACTTGTGACCCTGTCCCCGTCATCTCAACACTCCCACTCCAGAAAAAGGAACATAGTAATCCAGCTATACTGTTGATGCACATGATTACACAAGCATGATTGCACAAACATGTAATAGAAGTGGGCACGTTGGGGGAAAACCGCTAACACATTATTTTGTAGGCTATACTTCCGCCCATGGAGTTAAAATTATCACCTTGAAGGATGTTCATTGCTATCTCAATTTCTCAAAAACCTTCTCTTTCTTACTCCTTTAAAACAGATATCGATGCACCGGCAAATGCCTACTATATCACGACTAACGTGATCAACCTAATATCATTTATTTTTTCAGTGATTGCCCTTTCTCCAAAAATGTCTGAACCTTTCCCTGTCTGATGCCCATGCCACGGAGACTAACGTCAGACCAGGGATATGAGAGTTTAACTCTCATATCCCTGGTCAGACCGACAACAGACCGTGCAAAACATTACATTGGTCCGGATGGTCAAATTCTGGAGTCGGCCTACGGGTGTGCCTGGGACAATAGTTGCATTCGCCTCGAATAGATACACAATACATTAATATTGTGTGTATGGATGTGAACAATATATATCTATGTGGGAAGAGGAAGTACACAGATATATCGCTTAGGTCAGGATCGTGCCTGGATTGGCCAAGTGACCCGCCACGTGATCATGAGAACAGAGAACAAATTGCGCAGTCTGCTTTGTCTCAAAACTAATTAGTTGCCGAGCGAGATTCACATCCTTATTCTCGAATGTCTCGGGACCATGTTAACAGATAGCGATCATGTTAGTGTCCAGATCATTAATTCTGTGCTTTTGAATGTCTTTATCGCCCTACTAGGACACAATTGAGAGGCTGAAATATTGTACGAGCGTTATGTTAATTTTCGTTGATATACCACAGTCGTAATTTCACAAAAACATTTCAAACAAAATATACAGCCCTTAATTCTTTCAACTTGGGAGGGATCTTGATTTCCTGATTGGTTATACTAGCGTACGGCTCCTAAATTAACAGCTTTTGTGCATTTTCCAGATCATGTTTAAAAATACATGTATAATTTATCGTTGCTCTTTTTGTTGAAATGGAGAGGTAGAGCATCAAGGCCTTATTGTAGAGGCGTATATGGAAGTGTTTCTCTTGAAATGAAGTAAAATGTTGTAGTCATTCACACATACACCCCCCCCCCCCCCAACCTTTGACCGTTTCATACAGGCATACGTACAAGGGCAAACTCATTATATGGACAATTTGGGATAAATTGCAAATGTTACCTTCCGAAGGTACTTGACATTTTTGTTTACTACATGAGCTCTGAAAGAAAAATCAATATCCCGAAACCAAATCTCATTATCCTAATAGTATTATGGAGGAACAAAAAAGTATGAGCGACCATAAACAGAACAGGAACGCCCACTTGAAACACGATTGGGACGTAAATAGAAACCCAACATGTCAACGTCTAGTCTGAGATATTGATTTGGACTTGTCACATTAGTTTGGCCCGCACACCAACCTTACAAATCGTGTCCAT
Source organism: Hemicentrotus pulcherrimus (assembly GCA_003118195.1). Classification (NCBI taxonomy): domain Eukaryota; kingdom Metazoa; phylum Echinodermata; class Echinoidea; order Camarodonta; family Strongylocentrotidae; genus Hemicentrotus; species Hemicentrotus pulcherrimus. The sequence goes on from BEXV01000907.1 coordinate 48,972, forward strand.
ATTTGCGTATTGGCGAAATATCCCCCACCCAAAACACACACACGCACGCACACACACAAAGACTCAACGTCACCGCTGCCAATTTAGCCAGAAACAAGAATGTGTAAAACCAAGAATAAAACATAGATTTTGCTATCTCTTAACTTATGTTCAGATCAGACTGAACTTGTCAGATTGAAAATCAATCAACGAGATAATGTTGAAAACACGATAAACGGAGGTTGCAAAGTGTCCTTCCTAAAAAAAGGGCTACTTCCGACCTTGACCCCAGTCAAGCTAAGAATCTTCAGAAACGTGATCAAGTTTTTGAAGCAAATATTCGCATCGTCTGATAGGTTTCCTCCTCGTTTTGTTTTTTATTATATTAAACACATTTATAAGATCACAATATACTTCACATTAGCGATTGGATTTAGAGGTAGAATTTCAAGTACATGATATGCATAACATATGGGGGAAGAGGGATGGGAGAGAAAGGTAGAGAGGGGGAGAGAGAGGGAGAGAAAGGTAGAGAGAGGGAGAGAGAGAGAGAGAATGATCGAGACAGAGACAAAGAGTCTAAAAGAAAGAGAGACAGTACAAAACATGTAGCGATGATGGGGGTTCTAACTTCCGAGACAGTGCAATGGAGAAGAAAACTTCATTTGGTATTTACATGTTTTGTATCATGTTGCCACTACGATATTAGATTAATGTTCGTGTTTTACACATACAATTTTAGAGAACAGTAAACGAAGTTCGAAATGACAATTACAAATTACAAAAATTATTGTCACTTGTAGTACCAGCTTCCTTTTATATCCTTTGATAGACAAGATTGTGTTTGTTCCCACATATACAACTGACACGAGAATAATAATCAGATAATAAAATAATATTAATAAAAATGTCATCTTAACAGTTATTATTTGCATAATGCTATCATATTGACATTATTTGTGACAATTGTTGTCAACAATATTTCGCATGACACCAATTTATGCATAAATAAGGAATCAGTAAGTTAGGAATCACATGAAAATATGTTCGTTCCAATCCTACTTCAATTGTTTTGAGGGTTCAATTTAGATTATTACCTTAATAGATATTGTTTTCGAGCCGACAGAACGAAATGATGCGGATACATATTTGTAGAACAGCCTGAGGTACTAAACTTTGAAAACTTAAAAAAGGGCACACGGTATTAACAACTTTGTGCACTTTTCTGAGAGCGAACACTACACTTCTCTATAAATGGAAGCATACTTAAAACAATACTCTTTCGTGAATTTGAATTTACGAGAATTTCTCGACTTCATTTACAAATAATGATATCTTTATATTTTTACAGTAAGTAGTAACAGAACAACGATCTACAGATCATTAACGCATAGACCATCGGCGTTGGAGCTAATATAATCAATTTTTACTAACAACGGAATACAATTTGCTTTGCAAGCATTTACTGATATAATAGTGACTTAAATACGTCCGGGGAAGCTCGAGATGGATATCCGCTGGCGGCAACATCAATCCATGAAACATTATGTTGAAATTCAAATAACGATTGCACACAAATAATACGTAGAGCACAGTATGTAATATCTCGACATTTTCCCAGTTCATCTAACTTGTTTCTTAAGAAACCAAATGGATAAATGAAAAGGAATTGTTTTATTTTGGAGACATTTTCTTACTTCCAAGTCGGACAGTTTAAAGTGCGTAACGTATAGTTTGTGATTTTCAATAACAAAAATCAGCCCTTTTTCTGGTCCGTTCAGAAATAACATAAAAAAAAAAACACTTTAATTTCAGTTTGTAGTAAAAACCAAAGTACCTGTTATCAGATATGACATATCATGTTTGTGCTGTACATTTGAATGGGTCAAAGTGGCTTTGATTTTCTTCTTCATCTAATATGAGATGGCATTGGCTGCCCAAATTTTTACATTTTTCAATATGAAAAATAAAAGTATCCTTATCTCAATTTCTCAAAAACATAATTTTACTCCATCGCTATAAGTTTGAATTTACGGGATTCATGTCAAATGGTGGACAGTGGACTTCAATTATCTGACTTTCAACATCGTTTTCTACCCAAATAACGACAAGATCGACAATTGGTTTTGCACAGTGCAGCCTTTTGAGGACAACGTTTGATCACAACATCGTACCAGGTCGGATTTGGCATCACTACATCGCGAGAAATATTTCATGGTTACCCTTTAGCATTAAATAATTACTCATCCGGTGGTGTTTGTGACACAAAAGGACTAACAACAAATATTACTTTTCATTTTACCATGCCTATTTCTATACTAAGTAAAGTAGTGTCAAGCAGCCACGAAAGCGAGTTTGTGAAACAAAATATTGACCACCTAACCTACACACGGGTCTCCCTATGTCATGTGGGCTGGGGGCGTGTGATACTATCTCGGCTGGAAGACCTGAATAACTTCATGTAGATGCCGTTCTTTTTTATGGGCAGCTGAAGGGTGTAGTTATTAGAACCGTTCCCTGTTGGCTGGTGATTCGACGAGGCACTATATCGTACTCCATTTTTAGAGTCGGCACCCGTGGTCCTGGAGTGCTGCGTGTAATATCGCGAGTCCATGGTATCGTCCAGCGGCTTCCAGCGCATGCAGGTAAGTAGGCGCTTGAAAGCGCGTCGGAATTCGCGATTCATACACGCGTAGACAACAGGGTTTATTAGACTGTTGAGGTATCCCAACCAGAGAAGCACTTCAAATAGAACTGGATGAATAACCCACTCTCCCACGTCTCTGAAGGTAAACTGGGTAAAGTACGGCACCCAGCAGACGACAAAAGCACCCATCACTATCGCGATAATTTTGAGCGCGCGGTGCTCATCGACCGATCGTCTGCGGTTGGCGCGCTCCTCACTGGTCTCATTATGGCTGCTGATCATGAGTTTTTGAATTGCACGCGCTTGTCTATTGGCAATAAACACCAGGCGAATATACACTAGGGACATCACAATCAATGGAATAAAAAAAAAAACGATGCCATCGAATAAGGCGAAGTATCTGTTGCTGTGTAATCCGCATATTGTGGGATTCTCATAGTTTTGGACCTTACCGTCCTCTGTGTTCCAGCCAAGATGCAAAGGTAAAAAAGAAATAAGTAATGAGATGGTCCATACGACAGCCAGCGAAGCATACGCTTTCTTCCTGTTCATATTGCGTTGGTAAGCATATGGGCGCGTGATGGCTACATAACGATCTAAGCTGATCAAAAGAAGATGTAGAATGGAAGACGTACTAAACATGACATCACACGACACATAAATGTTACAGTAGATCGGTGTAAAGATCCATTGCATGGGTTTCAAAGTGTTGTAAGCACTAAAGGGCAATACGGTTATTCCAAGCAATAAATCCGCTACGGCGAGAGAAATCAAAAAAGTGTAGGTCGCTGTTCGCAGTCTGTGACACAAAAGAGGCGATAAACACACTAAAATGTTTCCAACAAGAGTTGTTAGGATGATGATCCCAAAGACAATCGCCAGACCGATGGTTTGTGCGAGACTGAGTGTGTATGGGGGCAGGTCTGCCGCTGATGTGGAGTTAGGATCCAACTCGCTGAAATTATCGTACCCAGGAGTGCTGTTCCCCCCGTCGGCCAGGGAGGCATAAGTCAGGCTTACACCCGTGGCAACAGTTCCCGCCGCTGTTTCCCCCATTCTGACAATCACGGGCTGTCTGTCGTCGTTACTGTTCATATAGGACACCGGCTAGCTGGAGAGGGAAGAAACAAAATGTAAAACATCGAGTCATTTCAAGCATCAAGCCATCGTGGTGTCAGAAAAAGAAGTCCTGCGTAAAGATTACAAGTTTAGGAGAAATGCATGAGAGACCGAGCACAGCATGACTTTACGGCACGAGAACAAACACTCATTTGGCACAATGGGATAGTTCGCTTAGAGGCGCCCTTGAAAACACACTCCCTAAACGCACACGCACACAACTATTAAACTTGTCGTGTGCACACACAGACTATCGTCCTGTACTGTTGCCTGTACTTTTCCTCTCTCTCTTTCTCTCTCCCCTCTCTACCTCTCTCTCACTCTCCCGTTCTTCTTTTCTCTCTCACTTATCTCTCCCTTTCTCTTTTGTTTTGTCTTCTCTCACCCTCCTCTTTATCTCTCGCCCTACCTCTCGCTACCCCTTCTCCCTTTACTTCTCGATCCTTTCAGCTCCTCCGCTAACTTCGCCCCCTCTTTCTGTCCTCACCCCTCTTGTTCCTCCCTCACTTGGCCCCTCTCGCACTCTTGAACATTTGTGTTTTGATCTCCTTTTCAACCGGAATTCATAATTACAGTGTGTCCCTGCCTAACTTTGAACTCTGTCACCTTATCACCCGGCGATTCGCTTGGATTTAGAGCTACATGTAGAAGGGAGCGATATTTTTCAGGTTGACCCCTTTTCTGCTTGGGTCAGACAGTCATACAACAAAGCCCTCGAGGGGAAAAGGGTTTGAGTGAAGAACAAAATGGACGATAAATAGAAGGAGAATATTCCATATTTCAGTTTTATGCGGTCACTGTAAAAACAAGGTTGCCGGAAACATTGGGGCATGGATGAAGATTGGGAACATGTCATCATCAGTTTGTTTGGGCTTGATATAGTTTTGTTTCGTGCATTAGATTCGGGGGTGTACCAATATTGACAATTTCAAAATTCTGATCAAAACAGAATTAATCTCCGTCATGAGATATTGAATAGTGCAATACTACTATGGATGCCTGGAACACAATGGATCAAAATTTCTGGCTTTACGGCTACCTGAATTCAAGATAAACCCGGGCAAAAACTGTGCACAAACACAAAACACCAACAAAATATGCAACTCGGCAACATTTTGTGTGTGTGTTTACACAACAAAAAGACAGGTATTTGGTTCCGTTCTGATGTTTGCATAGACTTAATGACAATCAAAACATGATACATGTAGGTGCGTTGGAATCAAAGTGAATAGATAGCATCAAAGAGTTAGAAAAAATTGTAATTGTTACTGTAGGCCTACGTGTAAGATCTAACGTGTCTGGATTTTTGTTTAAAGATGGTGGGGTGTGTTATGAATTCACGATGTTTCAATAATTATTTGATATTCGGAACATATCCGAAAAAACGGTTACGGTCGATTGCATTTTTAAAGAAAAAATCGTACATGCATTCCTAGTGGATTTCGGACTGAGTTCGCATTATGGCCCTTAACATTCCATGTTTCTCTCACATATTCCACATACTGTTTTTCTTTGATTACAAATGGAAATCTTTATTGAGGGCATCAGTCTACCTGTCGAATAAAACCAAAGAAATTCCGTAAAAACATTGTGGGGCTTTATTAGCAATAATGTACATATTGAGAGAATTTGTCAATTCAAACGAATAGAAACGACGACATTATGCATCTGGTAGATAATCCTGGTAGATTAGGCTCGTATCAAATGTGATGTTGTCGTTTAAATGTTAATTTTCTTGTTTTGGACGAAAACGAAATGGGCAAAAAAGAATTAGCACAATTGCAGTCATACTCCGAATATTTACCCCTGGCTGTACGGAATAGTGTGTATGATATTCTTAAATAGGAATACCAATGACATAACTAGAGCAGAATATCGCTGGACAATAGATATATGGAATTAGAGCTTTGGATTTGCCCTTCAGGTGATTGTACTGGTTCCTGCGAATAAATTCCCAGTGATGATAGGTAATATTGTAATCTACATCAATGCATAAAGATATATCACTGTGGGTCAACGAAACGGGGGCGGACGGGAGAGCTTTAAAGGAAAGGCTGAGTGGATTCACATTGAGGTTTATCATACTTTGTAGAAGAACATTATTCATATCGTAACTCCATGTACTTATACAATCTATGCCCGGTATTGTTTGATAAATATCAAATACAGTGTAATTACATATACCAATTTTACCAAAATACAAGAATAAGAATTTTAAGAGCCCAGTACCGCTCCTTGTGAAACATTACATGACATAATTAATACTGATTTCACTTATTTGATATGATTTTCAACATGACACAGTCTGAGATATAAAATAAAACCATATTTCACTTGAGACTGGTAATTTTAAAGCCTTGTTATAGAGTGGAATGCACTTTGTTCTTTTTAAACGCACACTGTCCTACTTGTAGCTACTTGCTCCCTCTATATAGCAAACTTCTCCAATCGGTGCCTGTTGTTCCCCCATGATCCTCTTTTTCTTATGTTAAATGAGAGCTGAGTAAATGAGAAAGCCACCTGTCACAGTGACCTCGGTGGCTCGCTGGGCGGTCTAATCCCTTCTAGCTGAAGTAGTAAAGCCTACCTTTAAAATCACTTGATTACAAACAACCTAATTTACATAAAAAGTAAAAAAAGTAAAAAAAAAAAAAAATTTAATATGACTAACTGCCGCTAAATGAATAATATTAAATTCCACATCCTATTGTTCACAACCATGTTAAACTTAGACTTTATTAATTTATGGATAATACTACCAATAAAACATCTAAATGTACCTTAATAAAGAAAAACCATATCATTCAGAGGAATAACAAAATTATATGTTAAGGCAACGCGAATTGGCCTTCAATATTGGGTCGGATTCCTACACACTTATGGGAGTAACAGGTAAATCGAAAATGAATAAATATTGACCTCGTCTGGTGGCTAAAGTACAAAGTCGAATGACCATTCTTTTCTTCAGAGATAAACAATGACCTTCAAACAAAAATATCCTTATGGCTATAAACACCTCTGTCCAAAGTACAATTATATTTATATGTATATATATATATATATCTATGAGTGTGAAACGATCATAAAATTGATAAATTAAAGTAACTCAAAGGTATTTTACTATAAACCTAGTAATTTTCCATATAAATATTAATTGCTACAAGTATAGAAACCGAGAAGGTCGGTTCTGTGGAAGAATACAATTTTTTAAATTCCAATAATGGGGATTGCTCTTTCGCCTCTTTAACCGCCTTTATTCTCGACATAATTGACAAGAAATAGCTGAAAGGTTTAAAAAGTGACTTTGATGCCAGATGTGTGTAATCGCATATCCATATTTCTGTATGGGGAGCACCCTACTTTCAACTGGAATTAGTCAACTTATTTTTATTTTGATAACAAATCTCACAGTAAACACAAATACTTACTTTTAATAATAGGTGCCACACAATCAAACTTTTTCTATTACTTGGAGGGAGTTTCTTTCAAAAGACAAATGCGTTACCAGAACTCATATTCACCGTTTAAAAGTTGTTCAACATTCACGATGACTTCCATTGTCACAAATTCTTACAACTTAACACAAAAAAATAATCGCCTGATTTAGAAAAAAAAAAACCAATTATTCACATGCTCAAATGCATAGGCAGTCGAGAGTCATCAACTAACACAGTAAGAGGATGATTGCTTACATGCTTATATTAAAAACAATTGAACAGAGAAACAAACGAATCACTCAAAGATAAAATCATGATGTTATTTGACGTAAAGCCAGAAACTTTGTTGATGTTATATACCAAATGTCATTTATTTTTGTTGTTGTTATATACCAAGTGTCATTTTTTTTTTTTTT
>BEXV01000907.1:90700-102031 GCA_003118195.1 Hemicentrotus pulcherrimus
GTTTTAAAGCCCGTCTGTACTAGTTTAGCAAAGAGGGATTAGACCACCCAGCGTGGTCACTGACAGGTGGCTATATATCTCAGCAACTCAGCTCTAAATAAACATAAGAAAAAGAGGATCATGGGGGACCAACGGGCACCGCCCAGGCATTGTTTTCTATACAGAGGGAGCAAATAGCTACACGTAGTGGGGCTTTAATGTTAATCTGTATCAGACAAAGAACACGATCGTTTAGACTTTCAAGAAATCAAAACAAAGGTAGTATCAACATTCCATTGTATTGCCCAGAGATTCATTGTCTTGTTCAAACATGTCAACCGATGGTGGTATGTTCCTTCGGAAATCACGCCTTGGTTGATTTCTGGACAGACGTTGCAATGGTCCTATAGATTTTGCAATTATTTCGCATGCCGCTCATGTCTTATTTTAGATTGGCAGACACTCCTTGCACTCGGCCCTCTTTGCAGAGAGTCCATTTATAAAGATAATAAAGAGGCCGTGATCTACCCTTGCCCCCGTCAACGCTGCAACGCCCTGTGGTTTTCATCATAACACCCTGGTCACACCAATGACACTGAGGCCGAGACCGAGACGGAAATTACATCACCACTAATGACGTCGGTTTAGATTCGGTTTGTCGGTGTGACTGAGGTTTTAAGGATAAAGTGGAGACTGAGCATCAGATTACATCGTGAAAGAAACTGTCAGGAAACAATTAGTGTGGAATGATTTACTGTGAAGTACCTACGAATTGATGTATACTATCTCCATGGTCACAAATGTGAAGTCTAGCAATTATCAAAAGAAAAAGAAAAATTACCCCGTGTTGCTTACGATCGCCTACACTGCGCACATAACCAAGTAAATGAAACTACAAATATATGGAATGAAATTCTGGCCTAAACGTTTCAGCAATTTATCGGATATTTTCAATATTGATAAGGGAATTTCAAGAGCAATACTTCCAGCGGGGGGCAGCTCTTCATAGATAATCTTCGAAACCGACATACAAAGGATGGAAAAAGCTCGCAGATTAATTCTGGTCTTTACTAGAAGTCGACCTTCTCTTTAAGCAGATGAAACTCGATCGAGGAGAAGCAGGTGATGAAGTTGAAAACGAGATACTCCAAGTCTGGATATGCAAGCACTCAATGCCATTGATTTTATTTCAGATTAGCTTTATATGGTTCAGCTGACGTACGTCACTATACTTCACTGACGAAAAAAAAATCTTACAATATCCTCCTAATATACTAAATAGATCTACAGGAGAAGGATTATAGAGGGGGATGGTGTCACAAGTATCATGTCGTTTGTGATATCTACGCTCAACACCCTGGAATCCACCCTCAAAAGGAGGTATTCAACAACTCAATTATATATAATTTCGTTATGAATAGTACTGAATCCAGCTCCAGATCTAATGATCCCTAATATGACTATTAAAAAAAAAAAACGATTTCAAAACAAATACAAAAACAAATAAACAAGGAAGAATGGTGTCAAAAGCTAATGAACGAACCGCAAACTAGGTAGCATAAATTTGAAAAGAGAAATTTCTTAAGCCACAAAAATGTCGCTCCATTTCTAGGTTGATATTAAAGTTGATGCCTGTAAAACGAAAATTGTATCGAATGGACACTTTCAGTACTCAGTAAAGAGGTAAAGTGATAGGTCGGCATCTGTACGAAAATTTCAGCAGAAAAACAACTAAATCTGTAAACTGAAACCTCAATTGATTTAAAGTAAAGTAAACACAATCATCATGGTAAACTGGTGTTGCATTTTTTGATAAGCTAGTTGATTTATCAAGGGTTCTCTTACACTACCCTACCTTTCTTTCACCTCTCCCCCTCTCTCTCTCTCCCTCTCAATCTCTCTCTCTCTCTCTCTCCCACACACTCGATCAATATCTGTTCAACTGTCTGACTGTGTCCCCCTCCCCCCCCCCTCTCTCTCTATCTCTCACACACACACTCTCTCTCTCTCTCACTCTTTCTCTCTCTCTCTCTCTCCTTAATACTGTACATTTCTCTCTCCACCCCGGACTGCTTCTTTCACTATTTTTTTGTTAAATGGAAAAAAAGAGAAGGAAAAAAAGAAAGAAAGACAACACAAAATTAAAGGACGTGTTACTAGTTAGCCCAAACTAGAATGCATTTGTTTCTTTAAAGTGCAGCCTGAGGATACAGATATATGTTAAATCAAAGCTCTTTGAAGTGTTGTTGTTTAAAAAACAGCAGCTGATTTGTTTTCAATGCTCTAAAAGGTTAGCCCCGCGAAACACGATGAGTGCATGTTTTTGCATCCTGCATACCAAACCTCTAACTTAACATCTAACGTAGATATGGAATTGGTCAAGCTTAGCTTATTGATTCCTGGTCCCTTTGGTTTCCCGCAATCACTGTCGATAGGAATATGGTAATTTAGTAGCCACTGGGTTAATACGGAAAGGTCAAATTTTTAACTTGTCATCTTACGTAGATATGGAGTTGGTGAGGCTTAATTCTTGATTACTCGACCTATGGTTTACCGCATCCGTTCTGGATCGGAATGACATAATTCAGGAGCCACTGGATTAAAGCAGACTAATCACATCCGTAACATGACTTTTAACGCAGATATGGAGTTGGTCAAGCTTAAAGGTGAAAACCAGTTCTGGTCATACGATTGCACTGTGAAAGAAAGGTTGTGGAATCGATCATAAAGGTTGATTATCTAGCATATAAGTATTGGCGTTTACTGCAAGGTTCTGGAATCGTCAAAATGATAACAAATTCGACCCAGTCTTGGTAAAGTTACAAGCACTGTACACAGAAAGATGTATATGAGACTACTCGACACGTACGCGATATCTATCCGGTCCGGATAGATATAATAATTTACCAAATATATCAATTAGAAGGCGGTTTCCTGGCAAAATTTGTATCATCACGTATTAGTCAAAACATATCATTTCACATGATTGGTAATGAGAGCTTCCGTTTTATTTTTTGAGAGGGGGCCGTTTCCAAAACTGGTCTATACCTTTAAACTCATAGATTACTGGACCTGTGGTTTTTCACATTCATTCTGGTTAGGAATAAAGTAATTCAGTATTCACTGGGTTAATATGGAAATTTAGAATTTTTAACATGACATCTAACGTAGATATAGAGTTGGTCAAGTTTCACTATTTGATTACTGAACCTGTGGTTGCCGCATTAATTATATGGAAGGGTTAAATTTCTAACGTAACATCTAATGTAGATATGGAGTTAGTCAAGCTTAACCCATTGATAACTAGGCCTGTGGTTATCCGCATCCATTCTGGACAGGATAATTTAGTAGCCACTGGGTGTACTTATATGGACAGGTCAAGCTTGCAACACTTTCCTTGATTGGTTGACATTCTTGCCATGATCTTCCCTGTCAATATTCACGACTTTCCAAGACCCAGTGACCCTCCATCCCACCTGTCTACTTTGGTTGACGCAAGATAGATACAATCCAATCTCATCCTTTATCATCATTTCATGCCCCTTTATTTGTTTAACATCCATTCTTAGTTTTGGGAGTGTCTCTAGCAAACTACCAACAATTTCAGACCGCTGTGAAAGGTACTCTCTATCCTCAAGTTGAATATTAAACCAACAAGATGATCACATAATTTAACCCCAACTGGCGGGATTGGAATGTTAACGTTTGCTTGTTTGTTTGCTTATTGTTTCTGCATTTTGTAACATAATACAAAGTAATCTACAAACTAAGACTGTTATTATTAACAACGGTCACATTGCACATATTTTTTTTTTATCTTAGTATACATTTATTGAATAATTATACCTTAAGAAAACACGTAGTTGACAAATCATTTCAAAATTTAACAATGCAGGAGACGGTCGTCTCAAGCTAGAGATTGAATGCAATGGTGGCCTCAGAAAAGGAACCTATATGGGCGTCCAAACATATATTATAAAGTCAAAAAAAAAAAAATTATAACTGACACCTAATGCGGGTAATATTTTTTAAAGGCATAACATTAAATGCATTATGTTTAAATGTGTATATCATGTGTATGTGTGTATGACTTCTGTGAAATGTGTTACTTATGTGCTTACTTTATGTAGGTGCAAAGTTAACGTGTTGTAGCTTTATGATTGTGAAGGCAGTGGACAGCTGTATGTGAACATTATGTCACATTCATTTATCGATTCAAATCTAACTTTATGAAAGCACATTCATCATGTTCCAATGCAATTTCCTGTTCGTTTTAAGTAAACATTATTTCTAATCCGTAAATCTAGATTAAACATGTTTCATCGGCCGCCGGCGTTATTCAGGTCAACCAGCAGATTGTCAGTTCAATGTGACGATGTGGGTGTGCGCAAGTCAAATTTTGTGCGTCGCGGAGGCATAGGATACGGGAAAACCCCGCACAAAATTGTATTCGTATGTGTGAACGCGGTCAATTGTGATTCATTTCCAATCGATCATCTACACCCCGGGCAGGTGTTTCCCATCGAGATCGATACGAGAAAAAGAAACAGACAATGGACTGAAAATATTCATGAATATTAGTTATTTTACGTCAACCTGTGCCAGAGAACAGTGCAGAACATATGAATTGGACTTTGATCAGGGTTTTTAAGGTGGAGCCGAATAACTGCCAAACCAATTATTTAGATTTCATGATATTCTGAGTTTTAAAAAAAATCGTATGCCAATCACCCTAGCCAAGTATAAAACCACAATGTATTGTGTGCATTTTTTATATTTGGGTGCAGCTTGCTGTAAATTATGTATTTCGTAATTGTGAATTGTGTATATTACTTTTGTTTAAAGGCCGACTGTTCTAGTTTGGCTAGAAGGGATTAGACCACCCATGCTAATCACTGACATGTGCCTACCTCTTTAACTCAGCTCTCAATTAACATAAGAAAAGATGATCATGGGGGACCAATGGTCACCGATTAGGCGCTGTGTCTATATAGCGGGAGCAGGTAGCTACAAGTAGTACAGTGGGGCTTTAAGACTGTGTATATTGTTTTATCCAGGGACAATCCTGCTTGAATAACACTACAATTTAAATAGCGAATAATTTATAACTGGGTAGATGACTGAGTAAATAAATAAATAAACAAATACAAATACTATATAAATAAATGCGTGTGTATATATATATATATTAACACTAAATTTGAAATACAAAAGGGTAGATGAATAAATGCATGAATAAATAAACAAATAAATAATATAATAAAAACTTAAATAAGCAATCAAATAGATACAAGCAAATCAGTGAATATTTAGTGGCCATTAAGTTGGATATATCACACGCTATAGTCAGTATGGATTTTGATTACCCAGCCAACCGAGAAAGCTTTAGATTCGTAACCAAGGTGCTAATGATAATAATAATACGCAGACTAAAAAACAAACTGTCTGCCATCTAGCTATTAACTTCACAGACTACCCTCAAATATCGCATGAGAAAATACGGGGCCATATAAAAAAGTACATAGATCCAAATTAAGCTCGTATATTTCCAATTGCACAATTTGTATCAGTGCGAATCAACTTTTGTCTTCTTTTGATATACAATAACATGACCAGCACAAATAATCGGAAAATTTCCAATGTATTAATGCCATTCGCTTTAATAGCATCTGCATTCCATGACCATGTCAAATATCATTCACTCTCTGTATGCCATTCATATAATCTCCCTTTCCCATATTAATTTTATCATGGGATAAAAAGGTACAAACGGCTTCAAATTATTTTACCTTTTCAGTGTTAAAAGGGTGCCGAGGAGCTATTCAAGACAGAATATTGATAACTTTGCAAATCCAATCTCTTGCACCTAGCCATGCCTCCATTAATTGACAATAAAGTGGTAAGAACTAAAATTGTGCCGAGTTTTGAACACTGAAATACTCGCAGCTCGGAAGGAAAGCTGCAACGCTTCTTAGCATTCAATATACAGTTTCATGAGAGCATTGGAAAAAAGCTACAAAGCTACTCTTAAACATTCATCATTACACATTTTTCCTTGGAACATTAATGCCCTTCGAAAATTTATTGAAAAATGGTGAAAAAAAACCTACTGTCAGATTTTGTTTATATATTTCGTGATGCAACATAACGAAAATAACTTCAGATGTATTATAGCATTGTATCATTTTAGTAATTCGGGATACCTATTGCCTAGTTCAATAATCATCATTTTTGGTAGTAGCATCACGAAATCTGGAGTGGGTGAGGTGTGGGATACATTCAACTCAGAATAACTGGTAGTAACTCGGAGTACCTTTTGCTGTGCTCTACAACTTAAAACATCCCGAAACTAAAACGAGCTCGGAAATAACATAGCATTATAAGGAAACGAAACAAGGCATAACCAAATGAGAATCAATATTATGCATGGCTATAATTTTGTCTTTACCAAAATGAATCCATGTTTTGTATCATATCTCTTTTCTTTGTAAATTTCGTCTGAGCCCTTATTTTACATGTGATCGAAGCCAAAATTCATGTCAAACGTATATCGGACGTACTTTTGAAGAGTGCAAGTGGGAGGAAAGCAGTCATACTTATTTTACCTTGAAATCGTTGATTTTTGTATTTATATTAAAGCGCAAAATCTTTCCGACTGCATGATTGAATAAGGATGCTTTAATTCTCTCGTGGATAACCAAGTCCAACTACGCACATGTAGCTTAGGTGCAGATATAATATTCAAGTTTTATTTTGGAATTACAATTTTGATGTAAAATTATAGGATTGTTTTCTTCTAGGCTCATTTTCTGTAGGTTTCTTCAAAGGCCCGCACTTCTCATATCCGCCGTGCGTTGTCGCCAGTGCGTAATAATATTTAATTGAATATCATTAAAGATAAACGGGTATACACACCCAATTACTCGACAGCAGCAAAATTAAAAACAGTGCCTTGGAGCTTTTTTTTTTCTTTCTTTCTTTTTTGTTGACCAAGATACCCTTGCGAAATATTAGTTCTTAACTTTGCTTTACAGATCTGAAATAGGGTTACTGAAAAAAGTTAATCAAACTAAATGGACGCCATAAACTTTAACTGACTGACAGACTGAATAAGTGATTAGTTGCTTTACTTAACCTAATGCTAAAAAAGCAAGTTCCCGATTTGTTTTATTCCAGTTCACTCTATGAAAGTAAAATAAACATTTTAAAACCTTCAAGGAGTGAAATACTGCATTTTTTTCTCCACATGCTGTCTTCAATAATATGGTTGAGACGGGATGGATATAAGTGGTTATGTTCCAAAATGATAATGCTGTTCCACGTCAAGCCTTTCAAATGATTAATAACTATAACCATTTCTGCTTGTAGATCGTTCTGTAAGTTCAACGTGCATCTTTTTAATACATTTTATTTTTTACCTTTCATAACATTAAACACTTATGATATCCGCATCGATTACCCCCTATATCAATGCTCTTATTTTTGACATTGATGAGTTGCCTGGCACGGATGATGTCATTCATCACATTCTTTCAAAAACAAAACATGATCACGGTTCATAAAGCTTTGCGAGCCTATACGGCTACCCGGTACACAGAACCACGCAATCCTCGAGAGATACCTCGAGATGCCAGCACGTTCTTCTGGGGTCAATCCATACACCTGATGGGATAAAGTGCTTACCTTTAAAAGGTGTTTAATTGCCATTTAATATGCGGGGACTCGCGCTCTCCCCATCCTCTATCTCCTTTTAACTGGGCTAAAGACTACTTTGCTGTAGCATTACGTGTGTACACCAAGGAAAACGCGGCTCTATCGGAGCATCTTGGCAAGTTTGCTTTGCTGAAACCTGAGACTCGGTAAAGAAAGTAGCACACAGGAGAATGGATGTGTGGGATTAAGAGGTGAAACTGAGGTCCACTTTTAACCCTAATGTCGGCTTAGAATGTGGAGACGCCAGGAAACAAACTTGACGATGATGTACGGGGAAAACTCTCCGAAAGGGCAAAGCTTAGATACAAGGAGCACGTAACTATTGATGAGGATGATTTAGAAAAAAAAATTACATATTCATGAAGATTGTCTTGCCTCTGGCTATTTTTCTCCGTTCGCCAGGCATTAAGATTTGGCATTTTTGCCCGTACATTTAAACATTATCAACCTTTCATCTGTGGTTAATTCGGAAACTCGATTTGTACATCTGCATTCCTATTTCATACCTATAGAAATGTATTTATAGGAAAAGTTGATGTTTTAAAGTAGCCCAGCGTGGGTTTTGTTGACAACAACGACAGCAACAACAACATATATGATAATAAACATAATAATAATCATCATAATAATAAATAACGATGATAATGATGACAATGATTATAAAAAATTATGAAGAAGAGGAAGAAGGAGAATTCAATACTGAGATCTATGGTACTTCTTTGTTATAACACAGAATTTATGATGGCGCTTTCCCAGAATTTGAGAAGAACCATCAAAATAGAGATTAATAAAATAAGTACATCAATTTATAAATGTGAAAGAAGAAGTGTGTTGACACCTTGTGAAAAGGTCTTTTGTCGAACTCGCGGCTGTTCTTATTTCTTGATGTTTTCCCGACTTTTCAAATTAAGTGTAGTTTTTATGCTTTCATTCAATCAGACATTTTATCAGATCACCATGATTTTTATCTTTATTTTGTTGATATATCAATCCGGGATATTAATGTGGGATAATATGTGGATTCTAATTTTCGCCTTTCAACTGATCCGCTCCAATGAATTCCATTATTATCGTCTAGTCGTATGCGCTAGCCGTAGCCAACTAATTAAGATGGTATCAATGCTGACATTTAAGTCATAATCTCCAATCCAATTATCTGCCATGGGTGGTCCATGTTTTTGTTTTTCATTAAGTCATGCACAATTAATAAAGGTCTCTCTTTGAACTCTATGAATGTTCCCTAACATGCACAAAGACAGCTTTTAGGAGTGCAATATTGAATATTGCAGGATGCATCTTAAACACCTTTTCATCCTGGAAAACTGGGGCTGCATTGCATCCTCTGATCCTACTCTGTTTGCATATAATATGCGAATGATTTTTACAAAGTTTTTGATTTTGACAAACAAAAAACACACAAAATAGATACTGCATCGTTTCAGTTGATGTAGCGCTCGTAATGTTCAACATTGTCCAACACATGCCTTGGGAAATAAAGTTCCGAAGTCAACACACGTCGACTTCCTCACTTCATCCCATGACAAAGGCCATCCCCTAATCATGTGCCTCAACCAAATTACATCCCGAACGCTAATCCTACATTTTCGACGAAATGAAATATTGGATCATTCCGTATTAGGTATAAAATCGCACAACGATAAACATGCGTATAGGTGTGACATCTGTGGACAACGTTAATATTTCTAGTTAATTGTATCGTGATTGCTCCAACTAAAGAATAAACTAAAAGGGTGTGGAGATTGAGGACACATTGTGTGCGAGTGAGCTCGAATGCGCTGTCCAGGGTAATAATATATCCGTAAAACGCTAATAGAAACATAGCCAATGTATTAAGCGCTATTTAAACACGGAATATAATTGCAGCTTCATAGCAGTTCACAAACCAGTTACGCGCACACAAAGAAAACCCACACTTACCCAAACACACACACCACCCACTACTACACACACGGCTTTACACACCGGACTTTGTGGAGTTACCCGTTGATACGCGCACAACTCTAAAATCTTTCGCTCACTTTTCAAATGAGGAATGTACGATGACAACTTTCTGTTCAGACGGGGCGATTCTCTTGAAATTGGTGGAGGGTATGCGCATCAATAAGACTCATTGGTCGTAAAAGTGAAGTCCATATAAAGTGTGACAGACGATGAAACCTGATTTCGAGTAAATAGCAGAACAATATCAAATCTTCCATGAGAATTTGGGTTCCCCTTTACCACATTATTTTGACAATCTTTTCGTCATAAACCCATTTTTTTAACTTCATAATATTGCTCACTCAAGAATTGATAAACACAAAATTCAACTTTTACACCCGACATGAACAAATGTTGGACTCGTTCATATATTGGGAGTTTTATTCATGTTCCCACTGGATACCCTGAATACTACTTGATCCCCTGGATACAAGAAACCCTTAAGCGCGTATTCTGCCTCGGGATATAATTTGTCACTCAGTCAGGAAACATAAATTCATCAAACATTCATGTTGGAGTAGAAAAAAATAAGGGAAACGAAAGAGTAAGAAGATTGAATGCTTTGAAGCAATATGATATATAGTGGCTGGTATTAGTTAGTCGAGATGCACTACGAGCCCCAGCAAGTAATGGGGAAGCGAAATCTGGGAACATGCATCATGTCTTTATGTGAAGCAGCGACGACGTATCCATCAAAATCGACGTACCACCTACATTCATCCTGTTAAATCCTAGAAAATAGATCCAATTCATCAAAACAAATCGTAGCAAGCCCAGGGCATTTACTCCGCCCACCCCCTCTCTTAGCAGACTTCTCGGCGCCCCTTCACCCCCTCCACAACATTTAATTTCCTGGATACGCTACTGTCAATGTTGCTGCTCATCAAGGGAGAATGCATCGCAGAGCTCAAGTGAAGGAACTAGGTATGACAAGTTGTATTATTGAGACATTGAAGATGGATGGTTGGGTTGCAGCTTACATTCATCCAAACTTCACATG
This sequence comes from Hemicentrotus pulcherrimus, assembly GCA_003118195.1. NCBI lineage: Eukaryota > Metazoa > Echinodermata > Echinoidea > Camarodonta > Strongylocentrotidae > Hemicentrotus > Hemicentrotus pulcherrimus. Next base: position 101,394 of record BEXV01000907.1, read on the forward strand.
GCTTTCGGGGTGTAACACCATCATCCCTCATCCTTATCCGTCTTCTCCCATTCTCTCTCTCTCTCTCTCTCACACACACACACACACACACACACCCCCTTTTCTCTTTCATTCTCTCTCTTATACTTTTTCTATTTATCTGGATATCCCATCTCTCTCCCACACGCACACGCACACACACCACACGCTCCCTCTTTTTCTTCCAAATAAGTAAACACACACATACACTCTCTCTCTGTTATTCTCTCTCATTCTCTCTTCCTCTCTCTCTCTCTCTCTCTCTCGTCCCTACGTCACTGAATGAGAAGGTCGAGTTCTGGCGAGTTTACAAAGTACAATCCTTATTTTCTCTTTTCTTTTTCCCTTTACTTCTTTCTCTATGGGAGAATTTAATAGCAAACGTTGACAGGAGCGAGTATACTACCAATGACATTGCTCTTGAAATGTTTTCATTACTTGAATCATGGCTACAATTTTTTCAATGAATGTACACCTTCGTGTCAAGTGCTTCATTGTTTGTGATATTCTACAAGATTTATAATGATGATTCCTATTAAACAAGACCCGAATCTGATAATATTTAAGTAATCAACCTTACAAAATACATTTTAAACAATTCATTTCCCACCCCCCCCCCC
>BEXV01000908.1:0-10945 GCA_003118195.1 Hemicentrotus pulcherrimus
AATCAGTCCGCCCTAGTCGCTACAGTGGGTATGTAATCATGATTGATTCAGTAACCATAATTATGCAGGCTCATCATTTTACAGACATTTGCAAGTAAAATTTACACATATCAAATATTCAACATCACACCGAAAAGTATATAATATTCACCTTGAACTGGATACAGATCTTGGTTTGCAAACTCCTCTGCTACATTCAGATAGCCTATAAAGAGTGCAAAAAAAGGATAAGAAAATCAAAACATCACATACATGTAGTTCTAAATCAACACATCACATACATGTAGTAGTTCTGCTAACACTTATGAAAACGTTAGGACAGAAGGAAAGTCTAGATCAGTCCGCCCTAGTCGCTACAGTGGGTATGTAATCATGATATGATTCAGTAACCATAATTATGCAGGCTCATCATTTCAAGACTTTCCACCAAAAAAGTACAGCACATGATAATGAGCTGGTAGATTACTCTACTACTGTCTTATCATCTACCAAACAATCACAACAGTGCCGAAGTAAAACAATACATGTATTTATGCACCATTTAACCATCAACTACAAATGTAATCGGGCGAAACATTTCATGAGCATATTTATGTCGATGTCATACACACATTGGTGCCTTATGAATTTAGGTAAATATGGAAATACTTGACAATTAAACATTGCAGAGACATATTTTTTTTTTTTTAATGACTAAAATATATAAAATCAAACTTACCTTGATCAATATATAGTGGAGATCTTCCTTCAATCATGATCGTGGACTTTCAGAAAAAGGGGGATTAAAACAAAGAAAAATTAGAAGATAAAACGTAATATAAAATAATTTGCAAATAACAGGTAGATAAAGTCCCTGTTGGATTCTACTAATATGAAGCTGATGCTAAAATACAGATACTTTCCCTGTGATTGCCTGGATTTCTCACGTACGCCTTTCATGAGACCTCAAAATTTACTATATTGGGAACATTCGTCTTTGAAAACTTGTCATGCACCACCAGAAACTAGGAGAAGAATGGGGTGGTTTGTAGGGTTTCGTGATAAAGTCAACTTCATAAGGATGTTGCCACATTGGGTTACAGTGTAACTCAGGGATCTTGGTGATTTATGTGTCGTCACTCTGTTACAGTCGAGAGTAGCAAATATTGTCATCATTGATACACTGCACCCAATCCACACTATGTTGACGCTCTATCAAAATAAATCATGATCGAGTGTCAATTCTTGTAAAATTTATCTCCTACCAAGTACCAGGCTCAACTTCTGTTTGGCAGTTAGACTATTCAATTCAATTCAATTCAATTGGACATTTATTTTCTTCAATTCAATTAAATAGTTCATAGCTTGTAATGATTTGTATGCAGAAATTAGAATCAGAATGTATCTTACATTGTTGCGAGGATGAGGTCATCCATCACACTTGTAAATGGAGAAATCTGAAATGAACAGCAAAAACAAAATGGAATAGAGTACATTGGAACAAGTAACTGTCAAATTCTTCAGTTTGAACCAATGTAGATGAGTTCTTTAATCAACAAGTGTACCTCAGGGATCTTGGTGATTTGTGTGTCGTCACTCTTTTACAGTCGAGAGTAGCAAATATTGTCATCATTGATACACTTGTATTCTATCAACTGTATAGGATTTTAACAGTCTGTTGGAATTTGCAAATAAGTACTGGAGATTTGAATTACTTTTTGCAACTTTCCAGAGGCAATGCATTTGTACAGACATGTACATGTAGTTCCTTCATGTTGAGCAAATCTAAATCACATAAGAGCCCTTTTGTTACTGTTAAATACTTGGGTCAGTTGAAGATAGGAATTTTATAGGAACTACGAGCTCTGCAGATTTCATCCCATACAGCACTTCATACTCTGACCAATGATTTTGTTATCTAATCCAACAAAACCTGCCACATATTGAAACTATAACATACCTACATCATCCAGCAGCAACACTTGATCCAACACAATGGCTGTTGAAAGATGGACAGTAGGGTTCTAGAGAGAGAGAAAAAGAATCAATCTTATATATATTAAATTGAAATCACGAATATTTCGATTTTATGCATTTACCTCTCACATCAACCTCAATATGGGCAACAGATTGCAAGTTATTCGGCAGCAAGATGTAACTGATTCGAAATCAAATGGCGTGTTTGATACGGAACAAACAAAACATAATCCGAGGACTAGTCTGGTATGCATCAGTAGCCATGGTCAAATAGACACTCGTCATTGGATGATCTCAGAGTCCCTATCTTGGCTTAAAATCATCATTGCATACTTCACTGACTACATTATAGAGAAGCAAGTACTTATTTATTCATGTCAGGGATGCCAGTTAGAATTAAAAATAACCTAGATAAGCTATTTTGTACACAAAAAAACCTCAACTATGGTCTGAAAATAACGCGCCCGGGCCCGAGGAAAACTGAAATCCCTGTAAAAATAACAGTCATGAAGCACCCATCACAGAAATAACAAATTTCTAGCAACTCCAATTTTTCAGTGAGTAGAATCTCTTTCCTTCAAATTTAAGAAAGCAAATCATAATTTGTCAAGTTCAATTTAGAGCATTTCTTGAACTCAACTGCACAATTGAAAAATCACTCATCAAAATTGAATTCATTTTCTCTCTGTCAAAAAAAATCTGTGTCAGTCATCATCTATGCCCTGTATGTCAATAAAGACAGAACAGAACTAAAATAAACATACCTGCTAATCTTTGATCATCATCTCCCTACCTGCAACTGTAAATTACAGAGAAGTAAAAAAGGGTCAACTTTAACAAGGTCAATAGTTTCAATGGTGTAATGCCACATCACCCTTAGAGCATGAACCGATTCGCTAGTGACACATCAGTCCTATTTTGAACCGAGTCGATAATCACAGATTATATCAGTTGTCCCTATCAGATTTGTCATCATCTGTGTCACAGAATATATATTAAAATCCAATATTTTATAATAGCTATATTTATAAAGCGTGACTATTATGTAAATATACTCTAATGCTCTTGATTATTAACCTGGTTGAAGCTGCCAAAATAAGGCGCAAAAGGTTTCAAGGATTTTCTCTCTACACGACAACCATTCACTTCACCTGGGTTGAGAGTAGCAAATGTAGATCAATGTCTTGCCAAAGGACATCATCAGTGCCGCAGCAGGACTAGAAAAAAACAGAAACCATGTGATTCACAGTCAGCTGCCATACCTACTAGACCAGGACATCTTTACATGACATTTAGAAGGTCTATTGCAACACCATTCACTTTTGGTCTTTCCTTGTGAATTGTCCACACATGTAATGTAATTACCTGTCAAGCTGGAAGATACCCATTTCATCATCATGGGTCTGGATTCGATTTCAATCTTGCCTGTAATAAAGTGAAAACAGATTTAAAAGTGAGATTAAACAAGAACTTACATTTGAAGTTTGATCGTTATGTTATGAATAATTAGTGGGATGAGTATTCTCGAACACGAGTTATGAAGTAAAATTTGAGAGGTAAGAGCCTGAAAACTGGCAAGAATGTTATTAGAAAATTCTATTATTTATATCCTGGTTAATGTGTGAAAATAGAATTGACAAGTATACAAATATGCTTCATATCAAATGATATTAAAAGTCATGAAATTTAAATGGTATGAGTAATATGACATTTAAATGCATAGGAAGCATCTTGAGTTATTGGATCAGTCAACTATGCATGCAAACTCTCAACACTGGCCAATGACCATCAGTCGAAGCGCGGATACATGATTCATCATTTCCAATCTACAACACAAAAAACATAAATTTGTGAAATTTATTCTCTAATTCTGAGATCGAGCACACTGTCTTGTGCGATGGGATCAACAATTACCAGACATGATTTAGCAAAGCAAAGCAGTGATCTGTAACTCTGTGGTTACTCTTCATGAAATAAATGGCTTCTAAAAGTTGGATCTGCATGGCATGCATGTTCACTGCAAAGCCCAGTTACATTAGAATACACGAGGTCAATAAAATGCAACATGGAAAAGCAAATATCACCTCTAATCAAGACAGTTATTCAAACTTGTAAATACCTTTTCAAAAGATCCATTCTGAGCAGCAAATTTTCTTCCGGTCAAGCACTTCCAAGTGTAGTCTCCCTCAGCTTGACTCTATGAGGTAAATGATGAATACAAGAAATCCAATAAATGATGTAATTTTTTCTTCAGTTCACAAAGAGTTAATATTTTGTTTAACTCAAGAATATTCATAAAATTTGTTATGATCCAGGAAGAAGACAATGGCACAACTAGAACTGAAAATGGTGGGACCGGGAAAAAGAAGTATTGTAGTGATAATATAAATCTTACTTTCAGATCATTAAAAAAATACATGTCTTTAATAACAAAACACTTTTAATTAATCTTTCATAAATAAATTGATGTCTTCACACTAACAAAGAGGCATGCATTCACAATTCTGGTGTATATTGTTTGTAGGTAGAAGGAACAGTGCCAACTCCCATGACAGAAGCAAGCGTTTATATCCCGATAACCAGTTTACTGTCTGCAACACTGAAACACATACATTACCACAGTAACAGGTAACATGATGCCCGAGCTGCAATTTAACTCTTAAATATATATATTTTTAATAGAATTAAAAAAGCCAAATATCTACCATACACGTGTAAGTTATCACATAAAGCTTACCTCGTTCAATGACCTAGAAGTCTCTCTGCCATGGTATCTGTAAAGAGCAAACGATATATTGATGATTAGGTGGTGTCCAGAACAAGACAAACCAAATTAGGGGAAGTTCAATGACATTTGGTTTATAATTAGAGTCCAATATAATACTGTGTTCACACGAAGTATTCATATTTTTAAGCTAAGAATATTCTTTAAAAATTTATGTTAGAATGACAAAACTTGAGATGAAAAAGGCGAAAAGGATATTAATGTTAGTATTGTATTGATCAATATCCAAAAGGAGAAAAAAGTACATTAATATGTTACACAAACAGCACTGTTCAATACTTTTTCATAATGAAAGTTTTCTTCACACTATCAACTTGTAGAAAAAATATATCCATATATTACACAAATGGCATTATTCAATACTTTTCCATAATGAAAGTTTTTTTCACACTATCAACTTTGTAGAAAAAAGTCATTCCTTCACAATTCTTATTTATTTAGTTTGTAGGTCGTCAGGAACAGTGCCAACTCCCATGACGGAAGCAAGCGTTTTTATCCCTGGTACCCAGTTTACTGTCTGCAACACTGAAACACATACATTACCACAGTAACAGGTAACATGATGCCCGAGCTGCAAGTCATTTCAGACAAAACAGAAAAAATATATACAATTCTCCATCACACAAGGTTATATTGTAAGCTAACCTTGTGCAATATTCTTCAAGTCTTTCTTCATTGGTATTCTTCAAGTCTTTCTTCTATGGTATCTGCAAAGGATGAACATCAAATGAATAATTAAGTGATTAAGACAAAGCACGTTAGGGGAAGTACAAGGACATTTGTTACACAACAGGTTACCATGGATTCTGGTATAATGATCCAAATCAAGACCACAAATATCTTACTTTTTTTTAAATGTTGATATTTGCTCTGACCTATGCTCTAGAAGAGCTAGCAAACAAATACAATAAGATTTTCTAACAAGTTCCAACAAGGTAGATATACGCTACGGACAAATTACTTAGCCTGGAATTAGCTCTTGAGTGACACATCAGTCCTATCGATCCATTGTTAACTTATTTGATAATCACAGATTATCTCAGAGTTAACTAATCATCACTTGTGTCACTGTCAAGAAAATACTGGCTTTTTACTCTTTATTAGGGGAAGGGGGAATTGAAAATCTTACGGTAGCTCTAGAATTAATAAAGCAAACTCTAAATATTCTGTGCAACATTACATTTACAATCTTCTCTTCAGAATTTTCAGAGCACTCGTTAATACTTTCAATACATGTACCGACTAGTGCCGTCCTCGAGAAAAAAAAATCTTTGTCGACATGTCGTCTTGAATTTTAGCCGACGACACATTGTCGACAGATGGTTGGAAGAATGCAATCCTTCCAACACCGGCGTGCATGCCAACAATTGTTCGTGAATGATTTTTATTTGCTGCAGCCGTAAGTAAGATGACCGATTTCGAGTTTGTGTCCACTTTGAAATACAAATTACACAAAACCCAAGTGTTTTGTTATAAAAAAAACAGTGCTGTTTGTAAAATGAATCAAGTGCGTGTAAAGTCTATAAATGGGTTGATTATTGTCGACAATATACTATCCCTGTCGACATGTCGCCTTCCCGTAAAAATGCACTTTTATAGACAAGGTTGTCGACAGAAGGCTAGTCGATGACAGCACTAGTACCGACCAGTAAGCATACCTTGTTGCATGCCATGTACAGGGTGCATCGTCTCTTCCAGGTCAAGGTATCTGCAATAAACAAATAATATATTGATTTAGTCAATATTTCAATTCAGACCATGTCATGACGCAGTAAGAGCAGTGATTATGTGACACATCAGTCCTATCGATCCATTGTTAACTTAATGAATAATCACAGATTATCTCATAGTTAACTTATCATCACTTGTGTCGCTGTCCACAAAATAGGCTACTTTCATATCAAGATAAATGGGGGTTACTGTAAAGCCATGACGCTTGCATATTGCTGTTGGAAGAAGTGCACTTACACTTCGATCTCAAACAATATTTTATTTTAATACATAAACAAAAAGCATGCTTATTGTTTGTGACGGTCATTCTCACATGAAAACATCTAAGCAATGATTCAATCAAATTTTTATATCATGGCATGAATACTGACCACTAACACGTTCATGGAAGCAAAAAAAAATAATACCCATGTGAGGTAAATATCTGTTTTACTTTACATTGCCATGTATTTGTTTGCAAAAGTACACAGGTCTAAAGTTTTGGTTTTAGAGCTGTCTTGGTACATGAAACCAAATCATAGAAGCTAAACTGCTACAGAGTCATGTGTAAAAGCAATGGTGAATTCAAATACCATTTATCAAAAATGCAAAGGTTCTCACCTTGTTCAGCTCAAGTGTTTGAAGAAAGAGCATCTTCAACCTGGGTAACAAAAAGGGAGAAGAACAAAATACCTCATAATTAAAAAAATTCATATCACACAAGAAAGACGTTGCCTCCTATGCTTCATACATGTACATGCATTTCGATAGCAGAATAATTATTTTGTTCTGGATTTATAATAGGCCTATCCTTCTAAAAATACATTTGCAAAGTCTTTCAATTCTTCATAGAATATACATTTCCAATTTAATCAAAGCACATTAATCATAACATAAAGAGTGAGAGAGTTGCCTCATTATTACAAATGGATGGCTTTCACTCATAACAATTCATTAGGATCAGTAAAAAGCATGCACATTCTCAACATTGGCCAATGACCATCAGTCGAAGCGCGGATACATGATTCATCATATCCAGTATACATTTCTTGTTATCAGTTTTTTAAGGCTTCATTTCATTCAATCAGTATAAATGGCACGAACATTGGTAATGTTCTCTGGTGATTATTAATGTGAACATTGAAGCAGGATTGGATTATTTGATAAACTAAACTGACTACACACATACACTAAGACAAATGGGATACCTCGGTCTCACTACGAAACAAGACTCCACATCAAACTCCAAAACGACCACTTTTTGGCCATTTGGGTAATGTAGTGTTTAGGTCTTGATTGTTATGACCCAAATAGTAGAATGCATTCTCATCTTAAAAGTATTTTAACTGCAAAGCTGATCATATAAACTGATCATTGCCACTATTAAATTTCAGGAATGATCTTTGCAAATCATTGAAGTAACCACCTCATTCATCCACTCTAGTTAGTATACAAATAGAGCATGCCATGAATATTCTGCGCAGCATAACATTCACAATCTTTTATACCAAGTTTGCAGAGCGCACTTAATCATTTTAATACCTTGTACATGATGTCATCAGGCATGTATCATCTCTTCCAGCCATGGTTTCTGCAATAAACAAATACATGTACGGGTATATAGATTAAGTAAATACCTCAACTAGAATATTGTTGTGACACAATAAGAGCAGTGATTGTGTGACACATCAGCCTTCTTTTGAACTGAGTTGATAATCACAGATTATATCAGTTGTCCCTATCAGTTTCATCATCACTTGTGTCACATAGCTAATAATTTACTTGAAAAACCTTATGCCCCCCCCTCCCCCCCTCCAAAAAAAAAAATCACTCGTCTTACTTCTCAAAATGCACTTATGGCAGAAACACAACTTAAATCAAACTAAATTTAAATTAACATCAAATTTGACTTACTTGTCTACCTTCAACTAAATTTTCATTTTGGCTAAAGTAGCTCTAGACAAATGCAACCAGAAGAAGCCCTATTTCCTTTAACAATATCATGAACTATGCGATTTATCACAGCATATACATCATATTTTTGTTCATTGGTGTCTTTTTCTTCTCTTGCAAAAGCATGTAAATAAACGCTGTGTGGAAATGTTCATCCAAATTCTGTTCAATATTACAAGGTATTTTTCCTAAAGTTTCGAGAGCAATTATTTCAGAGATTTCCAGAGATGATAGACCACCCCCTCTTGTATATTTGTTTGTTACTCGATGATTTACTTACATGTTATACAGGAAGTGTTGTCTGGTAGTGGATCACATTCATAGCAAAACTGCCGAGCTGTGGTAAATTGAACGGAGAGAAGAGAGACATCTTCGTTTAGAATAGCCTTCTGTGAATTGAGCAAACCATGAGGATCAAGGCATGTTGCTCCATCAAAATGCAAATGGAGTTTGAGCTGATGCATCAGATATCAACTTTTTTAGATACACTCATTGCTTATCATGAATCTAGTGCACAATTGTCATCACTTGCATCAACTCATCTGATCGTTAACATTTCTAAATGTAAATTGGGGAAACATTTCTAGTACAAGGGAAAGAGTGCATTTAGATCTAAAATTTATTTCAAATATTTACACTAGTAGATCTATTTTCATTTCATAACTATTGCCTCATGTTGAAATGCTCTAAAGCTATGTCAGAGAGTAGAAAAAATGCATTATATTTTTACCTTTAACAGAGATTCTGGAAGAATGCAACTACTACCAATTTAATTATTTTTCATTTCATTTTTTTGCTAGCTCTCTACATCAATGAACTGGAGTGAAAAGGCAACCAGATGTGGACTGTGATCAACCTCCCGCCCTCCCCTCACCAGTAGGCTACAGGCACATGGCCAATATAGAAGACTATTTGAGAGACTGCCTCTATTCAATGTCAAAGACTTTCGTCAACATCTTGGGTAAATTGCTACCAATTACTTTGGGGGACCAATTTCCCTAATTTTTATTTTTTTGCACAGAAATTACCTCGGCTCAAATCTAAAAAAGTTAAACCCCTCAAGTAGAGAATTAGTATCGTCCGCATAAACAAGGCCATCGTCATAAATGCAGAAAAGGCACACCCTTAAAAGTAAGGATTGTCTGTGAAAAATCTTTGGCGCTCTGCCAATACCCTCAGTTCACCATCTATTCTTATTGGTTGTCCCATCTTCCCCGAGGACAGTCAAAGTCTCTGTGCAAAGTGAATATGAAATGCATGAGCATCATCGCGGAATCCCCTTTTTTTTTTTTCATTTCCAACATGCAGATCAAAAACAAAAAACTGTGGTGTGGATGATCTTTATTTTTTAGAACGCATCTGTCCACGATTAAGATCCTTGATAATGAGATTCTTATTCTCGGACCAGCGCCCTACCATGCCTACTGCAGACAAGGGCCACGCCCAAGAGTCTTCAAAATCGACAATGTGCCTCTTCTGCCCACCCCAGCCATGTGCAACAGCCACCAATTAGTTACACAAACAACTTCCAACCCCATGTCTCCCAATTAAACTACACTCAAGCATGCCCACAGACAACACAATCTTCAGCCAGGGGCCAGGACACATATAAGAGTCCAAGCCCACACAAAACTCAAGTCAAACTCAAACTGTCAAAGGTTGAAACTTTACCCAATAAATTATTAATCAAGAGCTAGATTTAGGTATCTATGGTCTAGTCTTCATCATCTGATCATGCAGCACTCCACAGTACCAGCAGCAAGAGGCAACCACCATCCATAAAACCTGAACATTAAACAAAAAAAATCCCGTGCAAACTCGAATAATGCCAAATGCATAACCATGATAACGGTTTCTCACTATCTGGCCTCGCCCTCGATCTCGACATGCTCTCAACTTGCAATAGTCTATAGGGTCACACCCTTCTTACACGCACATTTAGACAGCGCATGCGGTTCTGCACTGGCTCAGAAAATCTCCTTTTACCTCTCATAAATGTCAACTAATTATTCCCCTACAATCATGTGAACAGCTTATTGATGATTCAATAAAATATTTTAGTTTATTGAAGCTTGCATAAATGAATCCGATAAATAGACATTTAAGATCAAAATATTTCATGCTGAGGACATAAAAGTAAAACGAGGAGGGTTGCTGCTTACACGTCACTCACCTAGCTTCACCACGAGGAAAATGGCTATGCTCGCAAAATATGGCGCGCGTTCGAGATTTCATGATTTAAACGTAGATGGCGCTTATCCACTATCGATGCTGGGGGCCCCATTATTTTATATACATGTACTTATCAGGGAGGACCCAATTTATAGCCTACTTTTAAGAATGACCTTTGAATTATTTTTGATTTTAGGACCAAAAGTTAAAAGCAGGAAGAAGAAAAAATCAAAACCTCATATAATCATGATGATTCCCCCCTCCGACCATAATGGGAAAGCCGGCGTGATTTCTAAACTGATGTTCCACTGACTAAAAATCATGATTGGAAAATGTGCCTAACCTTTGGGTGGACTCTTCATCTTAGAA